>JASAMX010035215.1:0-38992 GCA_030248175.1 Microlaimidae sp. YZB2_3 | reverse complement strand
ATAAATCATTATCAGACATTTTAGAAAAGTATAATTTTAACGAATGTTAATTTTTTTTCTATAAATTCACCACAAAAAAAAATCGTTGAAATTTAATCGCATAAATTATGAATAATAATTAAGCGCATGGTAACATCAAACTTTATTTGACAAACTTTAAGTGGCTCGTTTTTAAATAAGTTTTTAATAGTTTTTAATAAGTACATTCGAAATTGAAATTTCTGTTTAAGTTACCAGGCATATACATTAAAAAAAGTTTTAATTAACGAGGACTTTTTAGGAACAAAATGTTTCTATTTTGTTCTTAAAATTGGTTTAACAAAGCTATTAATTTTGTTAGAAATGTCATCATTTTCGCTGTTTTTATTGAACTAGAAGTATAAAAAACAAAGATATAACTGTAATGTGTTATTAATTTGATTGCAATTTTGCTATGCGAATTATACAATTAGCAATTATAACAGTAAAAAAATTCGAATTACATAAATTCACCTGAAGGAAGTTAAAATAAAGGCTGGTTCATACTTATGTAAAAACGTTGTTTGCCCTGTGGACTTTTAACAAAGGACGTTTTTACATAAGTATGAACCAACCTTGAAGTGTATTTAAGACAGGTGCAATCGTAAAAAATTGCAGCTATAAAATCACGTTCAAAACGAAGAAAAACAACAAAATTAAATAACAATTTTTAAACCCCAAGGAAAATAATTAAAATTAGATCTAAAGTTAAATTAATACCAGCTGACCTCGATGATTTGTACTATCGAATTGACTATTTTAATTGCAAAACAACTCGAAAATGTGAGTTAAAATAGGGCAACATCAAAGTTTAAATATTCTATTTTAATGATATTTATTAAATTAATCGATTTAGAAAGGAAATGCGAATTTTTTAACAAATAAAGTTAGTGATTTTTGTGTACCTTTTGAAAATGCGGGATTTAAAAATATATATATATAAAATAATAATATAATATATAAAATAAAAAAACACAGACGTCATAGCTCCATAATTTTAATCGGTCTTTTCATGTCTCTCATACAATTTTACAAGGTCAGCCAGTACTTAAGATTTACCCTGAAATTACAGGAAAGTGAATAACGACCCGTTTAAAATAAAAATTTTCTTACAAGAATACAAACAAACAAAAATTATTTTCTGTTTATTTGTTAATAAATTTCAAATGTTTATTTTTAAACAAATGTCAAATATTTTTATTTGGGCGTATTTTACTCTTTATTTGCTCACATTTATATTAAAAAAAAACAAACTTTTTTATCTAGAAGTACAACTAGTTTTAAAATTGATTAAAGGATCCAAACGTCTCAAGACTTTGTGAAACAAAAATTTTTGCAGAAAAATGTTTTTTTTTTAAATTAGTGTAATTTTTCAACCTTCAACTATTATTTATTACTTTAAATTTATTAACATGCTAAAATTCTCTATCCTTGGCCATATCGACAAAAACGTGCTCCAAAGTAGTTTGAGAAACTGAAAATTCCTCAATTTTCGTTTCTTCCTTTATTTCATGAATAAGACTAAATAGACGTGATAAACGCAACCCGTTTGCCGGAATTTGAATTTCCAAATAACCCAAATGCTGTTCGATCACTTTTCCCGCCGGATACTGTTTCAATAATGAGCTTTCCGCCTTTTTTCCGTCAGAATCCGGTAGCAGTCGCAGTTTTACATTGTAACTATTGCCATACTTGTCTTTCAAATATTGAATTCCGCCAATGCACTGAAATGAACCGTCGACCATAACGACGATTCGATCACAAAGGTTTTCGCACTCCTCCATTGAATGAGATGTGATAACGGCCGCCGACCCTTGAGCTACCGCCCGTTCCAGGAGGGTCCAGGCTCCCTTTCGAGCCTTCGGGTCCATCCCAGTCGTCATCTCATCTAGGAAAATAACATCTGGAAAGTCTAGAATGGATATAGCAAAGTTCAGCTTGCGTTTGTTTCCACCTGACAAAGAACTGCTATTTTTGTTGACGTGAGGGGTGAGCCCGGTCTCGGTTATTAGCGCTTGAATCACTTCCTCTCTTTGCGGGGATGGTATACCTCTGATGTAGGAATAATAACTGATGTGCTCGGAGGGCGTTAGAGTGTCATAAAGGCAATCTTCCTGCGGACAATAACTCATGTGTTTAGCAACATTAGCAGAATTACGAAAAATACTATGACCTAATATTTTAGCATCTCCAGATGTCTGAGTATGGTATCTTGTGAGCATCTTAAATAGGGTAGTCTTTCCAGCCCCATTGACCCCAAGTAACCCAAAACATTCGCCTTTGTAAACTCCAAAGCTAACATTGTTTACTGCTACTTTGGTTTTTTTATTACTTCCAAAGGATTTGGTTAGCGACTTGACTTCCAAAGCATTCAACTCATCAGATTTTTCTAGTATTCTAGCCGCTTCTGTTTTAACATCAGGATCAAGGTCATTGTTATCTGGCTGTACAGTCCTTGTAGAAGTTTTCCACATCAAAACTAAATCGAGTATTCCAGATTCAAATATCAAAATTAAAAATAACATAGTACCAATAAATACCCCGCTCATAGCGAAATTTCGCCCCAAGACATCCCAATTCATCAGCGGGTCTTGTAGTTCTTCTGGTTTCATTTCTCTAATTGTCATGACAATCAAAGAGTTACCCACGAAAAACGGAGGAAACAAAGCAAGAAATGTGACAACATCCTCGTACCAGGACTTTTCACTTAAAAACATCAGGATAACGCCGGCTGATGATAGAAATGGTGCTAAATTAGCAATTAAAAGTATTGCTGTACGTGAAGTTTTTAATACAAACGACAAGACATAGCCAAATGTAATCATTCCCAAACCATAAATTACAGCTATCAACAAGAACCAATCGTGCTTAATGTCAAATGTTTCAGGAAAATTCCACATAAAAAATACCATCAAAAGTGCACTCACTGTATATAAAAGCATGTCCCATGTCAAACTACCAAACCAGTAGACAAACGGGTTTAAACCCATGAAAAATGCCAACTGTTTATTTCCAGAAGATCGCTCATTAATGACAGTGATTAGTGCAGGGAACGTCGGCACCATCAAAGCTAACGCTCCAAAAACTCCCAGTAAAACTCCACTAATTATTTCAGCTATGGATATGTCGCTCGATTTAAACGCTTTTTCTTCAGCGTAAAAAGTAATACCAGCGTTTTCTGTATCATTGCCTTTTAGAGTGGCTCTAAGCAAAGCATTGTAATATCCGTTTAATAAAGCCGCCCTCATAAATTCTTGACTCAATTCATTTTGAGTGGGTGGTCGTCCCCTTACTCTGTTTACTCCTGCCCATATTTTATGAACGACTGTTCTTTTTGGGGCAAAATATGCTTTTACAAGCTTTTCTGCTTCGTTAGAGTTTGTGTTTTCGCTCATTAAATTTCTTAGCAACGGTCTTAGTAAATGTGCATACTGATTAAATGGGTTCTGGATTTCTAAAAATTCAATACCACCTATAAAGTTTTGTTCATTTGTTGTGAGTAGAAACCTGCTTATATTTCTTTCATACAAATTGTAAAGTAGATCATTTGTTTGTAATTTTACACTGTGCGGTTTCTCTGCTGATGCGTCTGCTGGACAAATTTCACAACTACAAAGTTTTTCATTTGAGGTATCGTTTGAATAATCCGGTCTGCTAACCACCGGTTTAGCACTGGAACACCCAATAATATTTGCTTTTTGAAGGCAGCGCGTGCCCAAACTATATTGAAATATGCTTTCCTCTAGCATAGATTGGGGTTTTCCAGCAAGAAAAATCTTATTTTGCCATTTCGGTATCCACATATGAATATGCTCATTTGATCCAGTAAGACTGCTACTAGCAATTACATCGTTGTTCAGCATCATTATCAGCATAAACAATAACGGCACAGTTACCTGAAAAATAAATCCAATCAAAAACTTGCGGCTCAAATGAAAACGTTTAACCCATGTTCCCCACAGCTGCATTCCAAGCAAAAACATTCCAGTTTTGTTTTTGTATGTTATTTTTGTAATCATGCTTTGTTCAGAAGCATCCTCTCCTTCTGCAATTGTGAAGAACACTTGATCCATGGTGCTTTCTGACAAACCGAATGAGTGAATCCCTAGACTTTTTGAGTTCTCCTCTAAATAAGCGAAAGCTCCGGAAATTTGCTTGGATTTAGCCGCCTCTACAGCCAAATTGTATTTTGTTTCGCTATTGTTTGATTCTGCTAGAGTTGCAGGTATGTATACTTGCAGTTGTTGAAGCAAATTGCTTGCATCCAGTCCCGGCTGATGGGCAATAGTCAATTTTGAGCCAGATCCATATCGGTTTTTCAAGTACATTGGTGTACCAAAGCATTTTAAAGTGCCTGCATCTATTATCGCAATGCGATCTCCTAACACGTCTGCTTCTTGCATGTAATGAGTTGATATCAATAAGGTAGATTTGGACTTAAAACTAAGAATAACATCCCAAATGGCCCTTCTTGAAAATGGATCAATAGCCGATGTTGGTTCGTCCAAAATAACTGTAGAAGGCTCGCCCAGAAAAGCTATAGCAATAGAAAGTTTACGTTTCATTCCTCCTGAAAGTTTAGCGGACGGTCGGTCGATGGCATCTAAAAGTTTCATTTGTTTAAAGATGTCTGTTGAGTAGGCGTAAACCTTTTCTTCTGGTATTCCTTTAAGTTTTCCATAAAAATTCATATGTTGCATTACTGTTAATTGCGGATATATTATGTCATACTGAGGACAAAACCCCAAATGTCTTCTGATAGTTTTCATAGCCGTTTGTATATTGTGGTTATCGATTTTCGCAGATCCGGTGGTGGGGGATATCATACCAGTGAGAATGTTCATCGTAGTACTTTTACCAGCCCCGTTGTGACCTAAAAACGCAGTGATTTCATTTTTGTAGAATTTAACGCTGAGATTGTTTACAGCTTTCTTTTTGGCGTGATACACTTTTGTCAAATTCTCCAACGCAATACCCGCTGTCTTTTCCACCGCTGTGGGCTCAATATCAGGCTCGTTAGTAGCACCATCTTTTTCTATTTCTGTCGCTTCATTTTGTTTGTCATACCCCCAAAATGAAGGCATTATGCAAAACCAAGGCGGCCATGTCATTCCATACTTAGTTGAAATTATGTGGTCAAAATAAACAGAAAGCGTCATATAACCTACGATTTGAACTATAAAATACAACATAATTTCTCCCACCCCACAATACTCATCTGTTGGGTCAGGCGATTGAAAAAGCTTGGACCAAGTGGCTCCTTCTCCGATTCTTTCCCACGAAATAATGTAAGCGTAACCGATAATTGCCCCTATAGTTGAATGAAGAAATGTGCATATTTTTACCATGATCAGTTTTGTATCTGAATAACCAATATTCGGGGCCAACTGCGCCCTTTGAGGCAAAAGATACCCAATTAAAATGGCAACAAACATAAACATACCTGCCCGTTGGGCTGTCGACGCCAAGCTCGCCATTAAAAAGCACATGCTCAAGACAGCATAGCAATATAATAAAGTGAAAATAATCAGAAGAGAAATATCTGTGTTTTCAAAAAATCTCCCATCCCACATAAGTTTGTCTAAAATAATCGCTGAAATTACTATGAGTAAAGCTGAGATTGTAAAAAAAATCCCGCCAAACGTCACCCAGCTAAATTTTAACTTCCAGCGGGGCACATCGGCTATGAACAAAAATTCCAACAAACCCGCACATTTTTCATAACATATTTCACTACTTAAGGTATACGCTAACATCATTATGCCAAAAGAAAGAGCTAATTGAAAGACTGGAAAAGCAGCAGTGTACACTCCTGGACTTTTGTGACACCTTATTGGCAAATATTTCTCTTCAATTACAAACTCAACAGGCATTCCAGTTACAAATTCTATATAAGAAGATTCTATTAAACTCTGAAGGTATAAAGTGGAATACGCTTTTCTGAACCTAAAATGAGTTACAATTTTGTACTTCATATGCGGCTCTTTTTCCTGTATCTGCACAATGGCCCAGGTAATTTCTTCGCTCGTGTTTTGCGCCTGAGCTTTCGCCAGAGCCGTGGCTTCGTTGTCGAAACCTTGGAACCGTGAATTTATAGCAGTAGACTCCTTGTAGCAGTCCATGAATTCGGCGACAGCATCCAGTTTCATAATGGGCGTCAGATCTAAATTTTTCACACCGCCAGATGGAGATGGTTTTTGATCCTCGGGACTGTTTTCTGGCGGAATATCACTTCTGTTTGTCGTTTCGGCAGGCTTCTGGCCGAAATTCGCAGAGCTGGCATTCGGATTGTCCACAAAGGATTGTGGAACAAGGAGAACTGCGGGTGCGGGTCCCGGTTGCCCAGCTCGGGGTCCAGGACGCGGGGGGCCGGGACCCTTGCCGCCGCCGCCGCCAGATGGCGGTTGTTGTTGAAGGAGACTGGTCAGCCTGGAAATCTGTCTGATCAGAGCGAGCTGATTCAGATTTTTTTCAACGGTCGCCATTAACTTTTGAGTCCATTGGTCGTTTGGATAGTAAAATATCTGAAAAAAAAGGAAATTTCACTCGAAAATTTTTATGGTTTATAAAAATAGAAGATTTGAATAGGTTGATTTTTGTCAAATGGGTTGAACAAAAAAATTGTTTGATTATAGTGACCATTGTTTTGTGCTTTTTAAATGCAAACTGCAAATTCAAACAAGACCAAGTTTTTTTTGTATAATTGCGAACATAGTAAGCGCGAAATTGATATGTTTTTCTGGCATGTTTACGTTTATCAGTTAACATTTAAATTTTAGTTACATAAAACATAAAAAACTTATAAAATGTGCGAGTGTTTCTAAAGCCACGGCAAAAGTTCAGGATAAAAAATTAATAAAAAAATTGTTGTATTTTGAAAAAAAAACGCCCTATTTAAGAAAGTATATCCTGCTGATTTCCCTTAGCAAAAAATTTAATTTAAATTCTGGTTAAATTATTTCTGACTGACTTAGCAAATTAGTGTAAGGACTAGTGATGTTTCCTGTAGCTCCGACCTATTTTTATAATAAGTTCTTGAGTACTTAAAGAGTTCTGGTATTAATTATTTTTTCAAAATTTTTTTGTAAACTAATTTTTTTTTCAAAAACTTATTCAAAACAATAAAAATAGTCCCACAAATACAGCTAGAGTCGTTTAAAACGTATGTCAAGCTTAAATAAGCTTCAAATACCTCATTTAAGGGGTGGAGCTCCAGAGCTCTGGAGTTTGGAGCTCCGAGGAACATCACTAGTCCTTACACTAATTTGCTAAGTCAGCCAGACATAATTTCACTAGAATTAACTCCGCTTTAAATGGCCGGAGGTCCGGAGCATGATATTGGAGGGTAGGAACTTTACTAGTAAGAACATGAGAGGATCAAAATAAAATAGAATAAAGTAACTTAAGAAATCAAATTAGAACTGAAAAATTAAAAAAAAAGGTTTTTTTAAATACCGCCGTTTTAAAAATTATAGAAAAATAAGTTAAGTTTAGCCCTAAAAATTAGAATTTTTGTTTCAAAATAAGTAATTTAATAAATAAATGTTAAAATAAGGTATTTAAACTTCAATATTTTTGCTGAGAATAAGAAAAGGTTTTCTTGTTAAATAATCGGTTTAGTACTGCAAATAATCGAGGTCAGCTATATTGATTCGCCCTTAATAAAAAATAAAAGCGAGAAAAATTAGTTTAAAAAGTCCTAAATGATAAGTTTATTGATTTAGAAACATTGTACAACTCCATCGCTAGAGCTCATCAATAAAGCAATAGTGCAAGAGCCTATTTTTTATTTTAATATATTTGGAAATATATTCGTTAAAAAAGTTCAATAATGAACCCGAGGTCAAGAATTGTGTATGCGTCCTATTTGTCATATTATCTATTAGTGCTGCTACATTTGCTATGCTTAAATTATCATGATAATTTTTGTCTAAGGTTAATAATTTCCCGACCATATACCTAATGTTATATGTAAGCTCTTCGCCAATGACGTCAAGATCTACCACGCTCGTGAAATAAATCAAGATAATTCATTATTATAATTTTCTGTTAATAATTCAGTTAAATGGGCAGGCAAATGGCAGCTAAAAATCGCAACAAAAAAAATGTTGTATAGTACATATGGGTGCAAAAAATCCAAACTTACCTATTTTAATTGATAAAAAACCACTAACAATAAACAAAGAAGCTCGAGTTTAGGTATTTTAGTTTCTGATGGGCTCAAACAAGTCGCTCACTGCAATTATATTGCTAAAAAAGTATATCAAATTCCTAATATAATTTTTAGATGTTTTCAAACAAAAAATGTAGACGCACTACTTTCAGCATACTGCTCTTATATGCGCCCCATTTTAGAATACTGTACTTCAGTGTGGTCCCCATATTTATGTAAAGATATTGATTGTATTGAACAGGTACAGCGTACTTTTACCAGACGTTTGTTTGCTAAGTGTGGCCTTGATCAAAAAATATTATTTACTGAAATTAAAGTCTTTAGAAAAGCAGAAAATTTTTATTTGACCTTAGTTTATGCTATTCTATTAATAACAATCTTAATGACTCTCAATTTGAAAAATTTTTCAGTTGGGGTAAATATAAGGAAAGAAACGATCATAGCAAAAAACTTTATATACCTACGGCTAAGAAAGATATTTTGTATTACTCATTTTCCAACAGAGCAGCAAGATATTGGAATAGTCTGTCTGAAAATGTAGTCATATCAAAAATGCTACAAAACTTTAAAAATAAAATCAAGAATAAAAATTTTTAGAACATAACTAAATTTGACAGACACATTAAGTAGCTTTAAAGCTCTTGTGCTTCCTTCCCTTTATTACCTACTAATCAAACTTTTATGAAAACATGCTTATTTTAAATAACCTTATTTGTGTATACAGTTATGTATTGAAAAATATTATATTTTGTATTATAGGTAAAGTATTTTTTTCGTAACATAACTTTTTAATCTTTTCTTTGTCTTATAAATGTTTGAACAGCATTAATAAAGGACTTTTCATTCATTTATTCAATAATGTTCCCACCCTAAAATAACATGCTCCTGAGTTCTGGATATTTAAAATGGAGGAAGCTTGGCATTTCCGTCCTTTATATGAACGATTTAAAAGTTATTTTAGCTTAAATTATGTTTTAAATTATTGTATTCACATTTTTAGGACTATTTAAGGGTTTGCAGAAAAAAAAATGGTTTACAAAAATTTTTAACAATATACTATATTTCATTACCTTTTGATTATTTCTAAAATTAATATAAAAATGGGACGCAGCTCAGGAACTCTGGTTTACGTTTATTTTTAAGGTGTTATTGTATAGGCTACCGCTTACTTTTCCTTCAAATACGAAATCCAATTGGGGTATTTTCATGTATGATAAATCTGCACTTCTATTTCCGCATTGTTTAATATTCTTTAAATTATTCATGAAACATCTACTTCTCATTGATTTTCCAGGACAAATTCCATCTAATCCCTATAATAAGCAAGCAATAATTTATAGTAAAATAAAAAAACCAGCAGAAGTAACGTTATTAGTCTATTATGTAAAAGACTATAGGATTGCAGAATCTTCAAAAACACTCTATTAAATTAAAATTGTAATCATGTTGTCAAGAAAAAAATCATTAATTCACAAAATTATCATGAGAATACTTATAAAGCATCTTAGTTCCCCAAAACAACTTAAGCAAAATCTTAAAATTAATCCATTGGGATTTTTTCCGGTGCGAATCCGCAGAAGGGGTTTTAACCAGTGCTGCTCAGTGTTAAATTCCGTGTCCCGACAATGGGGACGCGGAGTTTAACACAGTTCCGTCCTGGCATGGATTCTCTTCTGCGGATTTGCAGGGGTTTTTGGACGAAAAAACCCAAAGGGTTAATCTAAACTTTATCGTGATAACGGTGTGTTTTTGAAAAATGCCCAAAACATCATGTACAGTGCGTTCATTTAACATATTTTGTCAATAAATAAAAACTTTATGTAAAATTATTTATGGTTAAACTTTACAAGAAATGTTGCGCACCAAAAATTTATTTAAATAAATATGTCACGCAAACGGGATAATCGATTATATTATATATCAATTATATCGATTTATAGATTGGCAAGGTGGAGTAAGTATATGTCGCTATTATTCTCGGCTAATTCATCTCTTTTGTTGGCGCGATACTTACGAACTTTATAAAAATCATATTTAATCATGGGTGGCGCGGGAGCGCCACGGGGCGATTTAGCCCCGTGGCGCCGCGCCAACCATAATTAGAGAACGTGGGTAAATTTTGAAATTCAGAACCTTCTTCTTCTTCTTCTTCTTATTATTATTATTATTCCAACGCTCCATTCTTAAAAACAATATTCCTCATTCGTTACTGATTGATCAAAAATAAACATGGGTTCATTAGAAAGAAGAAGGAATTACGCAACTTTCTTAGGAAGCACTTTTTTAATTTAGGTCCTTGTTATCGATTTATTGATCAAAATAAAAAAATTGAAAAATAGACAAATAAAAACTCCCAACCGCACAATAACAGCCTTTTGGCAACAGAGCAGACAACCAACATCCCCTCATAAAAACCGCACAAAAATAGCAGACCGGTTTTAATTGGTGGCTTTAATTATTGGTTTTAATTAGGTTACTTTACTTTTTTAATTTGATTTAAAAAAGTGTAGACTAGCCTTGAAAAATAATAAATCATTTTACAAGTGTAGATGGCATGATTTTGGCAAAACCATCTTAGTCTTGCGGTTGTTTTTGAAGTTCGGTTTGTGGATTCAGTTCTCGGATGGGAATTAATTCTTTTTATTTAGTGTATAAAAGCTACATACAATGTCAGTGCGGTATTAACTAGCTTATTTATGTTTCTCTTTTTTCCAACAAAATAAATATAAATAAATAAATAAATAAATAAATCATTAAAAGAAAGATTTACCCTGGTGCTTTGGTTGGGCGCTGATTCGTAGAAGCGATGGACGGGTCGATACCCGGCGGTGCGATTTAGGCAGTCTTCAGGGCAGGCGCAGAGGAGAGAAGCGGCCCAGTAGGCCGGTTGGGCGGCCGTGGGAAGGGCGATGCTCTCGTGATCGCAGTCCGGCACGCTCCTCTCTTCCGTGTTGTAGAATATCAAGACCAGGAACACGTCCGTCAGGAGCGGCGTGAGGAAAAACAACGCCGTTTTTAGCCGGTTCTGCCGGCAGAACTGGAAATTTTTCCACACCAGCGTCCGAAATTGACCCATTTACAACGGCGTTCTTTTACCTAAAATAATTTTTCCGCCAGGATTATTTTTTTTATTTGTACTTTGGATCGTAGCAGACAGCACTTTTTTGATTTAGTAATAAAAATAACAGTTTTCTGTTCAAAACCATGCTGCTGGTTTCGGAGACCCAATTTGAACTATGCTAAAAGCAAACCGAACGTGGCCAGATTGTTTGCTCAGTGAATAAAAAGGGCCTTTCAAGTAACCAATCAAATCGCAGCAATTTAGGGATCAACCAATCAGAACTCATAAAAGGTGGAGGTTTAATTCAGATTTATATATAAATGGCGCTATATTGCTTTGTTGAATTGGTTCCTACTTGGCGTTTTTGTATGTTGTGTTAAAAACGTCATAACCGTACTATTGTATGTTTTCTAATGTCCCATTGCAATCAGCCATATTTAATTCGTCTCTAGCCATTAAAAATCTAGCTGTCAAACTTATTAAAAAATTTGGTCATCTAAAAAAATTAACAATTAACTTCTAAAAACGCAGTTCTGGCGTCTTATTTATTGCACCACAGGCTGGACAGCGATAAAAAGAATAAAAGTTTACTTATTCTGTTATGAATTCTTGTATTTTAGTAATACCAAAAGTAAGAAGGCAGACAAGCTAATCAAGCCATATTCAGGTAATCTTAAAAAAACGCTCTACTAAAATGGAATTTTCTTTAATGAGTTATCAGATAAATTTAACTTTTGGTCGTTCTAAATTTAAAAATTATGAAATTTTATTTTTACCTCAATAACTTTTCTATTGGTAATAAACTATTGTTTTTCAAAGCTTCTAAATTCTAAATAAACTATGTTTTTTTTTAATTATAATATAATAAACTATTCTTTTTATAACTTTCTGACAAACTAAATTGTTTTTCTAAATTATAATCACTTTTGATTTAAACCCCAGCAATCTAGGAATATAAAAAAATCTCTAAATTTATGAAGTAATGAGTAATGATTTTTGGTATTATTCTTAAAAATTAAAATATTCAACAATAAACAAACATTTCGAATACGCGTTGACAATAATATAATATAATATAAATTATAATAATATTGTTTTATGAATTCTTAAGTGGTCCATTAAAAACTAAAAAAAATCAAGCAGCTATAGTTAAATGTCTGTGGCTGACCTACTTAGTAAGTTTGTGTGAGGCAAATGAGAAGACCAATTAAAATTGTGCCGTTATGACGGTTAAAAAAAGAATTAGAACGAAGATTTATTTTTATTTTTAACCTTTTAACATAAAATATTAAAATTAGTCAACTTTAGGCCTTAAAAATATGCATTTCGGTTTTAAATTAGGTAACATGGGAAATAATTTTTAAAATAAGATGTTTATTTTTGAATATTAAACCGTTTAAATTGATTTAAATTGTTTTACTTAAAATTTTATGGTTGAATTATGCAATGTATCTGGCTGACCTCGTAAATTAGTATGCAGACTTGAGCGGACCAATTAAAATTGTGCGGTTATGACGTTGCTTTTAAAAACCAATAAGAACGTAGAATTTTGTTTTTAATTCAACCTTTTCACGAATTATAGAAAAATTAACCACCTTTAGTCTTCAAAAAATTTGACTTTGGGTTTAAAATTAAGTAATTTGATAAGTAATTATTAAAATACTGGTTTTGATCTTTATTATTTAACCGCTTTCGTTAAAAATTTTATATGGTTTTGTTGATAAATAGTCGATTTAATACTGCAATTATCGAGGTCAGCTAGATTTTTTTGCCTATAGTTAAAATTTTTTAATTAAAATTTAAAATTAAAAGTTTTTTAATTTTAATAAATATAATTTTAATTGTTTTAAAGTTAAATAGTGAATTCAATACTGCTAATCATTAAAGTCAGCTCGGTTTGAGTGGCCTATAAACTTAGCTAAACATATAATTGACAAAATATGACAGACTGGCAATGTGTGGGTTAAATTTAAAATTTTTATTTTTAAATGACGAGTGGTGAATTTTCTTTTGTTCAAACCTAGATTCACAAAAAGTGATTTGCTTTGATGTCAGCCGCTTCTTAAGTTTTTAGCAAAAAAAACGTATGACATAGAGTAAATGACTTAATTTCGGCCACCTTTTTTTTTGGAATAATTTTTTTTTGATTTTTCCAATCTACCCGAGATTCGGTCTAAAAATCAAACGATAGCTATTTTTGTTATTCCAGTGCAAAATTTAAAAATTTCTGTTACACTTAACGATCAGTGGAGGTTTAAAGTTTTTTTATAGTGGCCGAAATTAAGGCGCAAGGCATTAACTTCGGCCACCTAGAAAAAACTGACTATAACTATTGCCAAAACGAACAATAAAAATTCTTAAAGGTTGCAAATTTATCTTTGGGTATTATTCTTTGTACATATTACTTAATTTTACCCGTTTGCAAACTTTAATAGTTATTAGCAAAACATTGAATAATTATGTTAAAACTTTAAAAAAACAAGTTTTAATAACATGTATTCTTTACTGAATTTTCGTTTGGCTTAAAAAACGTCAAAAAAGTCAAACGAGCAAATAAATTCTTCATAATACGGTAGTACGATGATATTTGAAAACAGCAAAAAACGGCAGGTGCTTTCACCTAAATTTTAGGATGGCCGAAATTAACGGAATCTTAAAATGCGCAGTTAGTTAAACACATTGCAAAGTGATTTTGAAGAAAATATCAAAACATGAAAATTATAAATTTTGACCCTTAAATAGAAGTTATTTTAAGATTATATAGTGCTTCGTTCTAAATTTGATGCAGTTCAAACACAAAGCAAAAATTAAGAAAATCACAAAAAATTTACTTTTTGTATGAAAATGTTGATAATGCAAAATAACAAAAATAAAAAAATTTTGCAAAAACACTTTATTCAACATTCATCCAGTTACTTTTGTGCAAGTTCTTTTGTGTTTTAAAAATAAGCCAATTTTCTAACACCCTAAATTGGTGGCCGAAATTAAAGCCTAGCCAAAATTAAGTCAGATACCCTATATTTCATTTTTTTAATTATGGAAAACGCGATAACTTGTATGGCGGGTATTCACGATGGTCAAACAAAACCCTCCCATTTAAGGGAAATCGTTCAGTGTTGAAGATTTTCACAGAATTATGACGTTATACAAACACTTTCAGCCAATTAGCGCTTGGGAAAAAATGATCTATAATAAACGTAGAGATCTTCAATTTTTAGCTCCTCATACAACCTTTCTGGGTTGAACTGCACGGGATAAAGGTGAAATGCCTCTTTGCTTCACATTCATGGAGTTAATTTTGAAAACAAACACTTCTTGTAGTCGTAGAATATTATTTCATTTAAGATTAAAAAAAATTTCGCGGAATAAAATTCAGAATTATTTAGGACACCACTCATTTTGTTTGTTCCTTTCACAAGGAAAACTAAAAATTGAGGAATTTTTTCACAAAAACACCCATATTCCGCTAATGGTGACAAATGTTAGCAACAATTTTATTTTTTAAAAATAAATTCAAGCGGAAATTACAGCATATTCTACGTTAACTTTATTCACATACTTCCGCCATTTAACTCATCAAAACGTATTTTTTAGAACTGATTGAAAATATATTTTGTAACTAAAACAAAAATAAATCAGCAGCAAGGTTTATCGTTAGTACTGATATTAAAAAAACATACATTAAAAACTTAATGTAAAATTATACACATTTCTAAAATAGAAATAGCACGAAATTATGTTTTTTTAAATTTCTTTATGAAATATGGCAGGACTCAAATTAACTATTCTTCTCAAGTTACTAGGACAACAAGAAATTTCAAATAAAATATTGAAATATTTAATAAAAAAGCTCAAGTTACTTTAAGCTATTAATTGGATTCAATGGTTGCTAGGAAACTTTGTATAAATAACGCCTCTGTTTAGAAATCTTTAACTATATATTGGAAAACTCTTTAAAAATTAAAAACATCTAAGTTTAGATTATTCTTCTGTATAAAAATTGTGAACAAGCTATTAAAACGCCCATTAACCAAAAACATCTAATTTTAGGCTAATTATTTAAAAGAAACAGAAAATGAATCGAAGTTTTCTACAAATACGAATTCACAAATATTTTTTTCCATATAAATTAATAGGTTTTTTTTATTAAAAAAATGCATTAGAAAAGCCTTAATATAATTACAAGTTGTGTATAAAATACAACAAATGTAGTCGTTAAAATTTTTATTTTTGATATAAATCTTATATTTTAATCAGTAAATGTTGTTAGTAAAAAATTCAAAATAAAGCAGAAATAAAAATTTTCAGGTTGCAACAAAACTGATATAATTTGCTTAAAAATATATTTTTTAAATATATTTTAGTTTAAGTTCTTTAAGTTCAATGTCATTCGACTAAAAATGAATTTATAAATTATTCACAGGAATTGATAAATTTAATTTTTTTAGATACCTATGCAGTTTTTATACCATACAGCGTTTTATTATTTTGAATAATATATATAGGTGATTATTGGTTGTAGGTTTTTATCTTGCAAACTTCATTACAAGAAATCTTTTTTAAATAAAATTTACAAAAACAAAGCATTAAAATTTATTGCAGAATCTAAACGCTGTGAAGGTCGTATAGTGATATTTTTTAACTGTTAAAAATATTTTGTTACAAGCAATGCGGTAAAAAGTTGAAATATCTCTGGTTTCGATGATTTTGTTGAAAACCTTAAAATTTGTCTTCAATTAAATTTGGTCAGTCCCTGACGTTTTAGGTTCGGATTACTTTTTTTAACTTGCCTGGCAAATTTTGGCCAATGAGCAATGAAATAGAAAAGTTTCGGCCAATCAGCAATGAAACAAAAAAATTTCGGCCAATGAGCATTAAAATAAAAATCTTGAAAAATATAAAACAATAGTAACAAATTTTAGCCCAGACAAGCCTATTTTAGTCCGACCAATATCGACCCATAATTGTATGCATTCTTCGCAATGTTTCCTGTAGCTCCGAGCTCAAAAGCTACGGAGCGAAGCTCTGCATTTTGTAGCTCTGGTGCAACCTTGGAGACCTGAAGCTTCCTCATAATTTTAAACTAATTTCCTGAATAATAAAAAAGAAAAACCTTATTTTTTAAAATTAAACCTGTTTATTTAAAATCGATAAAAATAGTTTTTAAAATTTCAATAAAACAACTTAAAATAGATTTTAAGCTTGAATTAGCATAAAAATCCCTGTTTGGAAAGGTCTGTTTCCTTTTCAATGGTCGGAACTGCGGAGCCTGATATTGGAGGGTAAAACTCTAGCAAAATTTTCCGATTATTCAGCAAACAACATATATGTAGACTGAAAGGAGACACTCTAAAGAGTCATAATAACCATACAATACAAGTAACTGTGAGTAGTTTTAGACATACAAACGGTTAAGATAAAAAAAAATTAGTCAGAAGCGCGTTGATTTTATGCTCACTGTGACTCTTTCTACAGTAGCAGGTTCGCTAGTATACTCGACGCTTCTCATTGACATTTGTATTAATTCTTTTAGTTGGCCTCTTGAGGGTTTTCTTTGATGCGCCAGTTAACACGTACGTGTGTTTAAAATAAATTCTGTAGTTAAAAAACAACCGTGTGTGTCAAGTGACGACAATGTATTTTTTTAAAGAATATGCATAATAAAAACGAAATTCAGCTGGATCTCCGATCTTCGGGACAAAGATCCCGTGTTTGGAGTTTTGGAGTTTATGATCAGGATATAAAACACAAACCAATAATGTTCTTCTATGTTTCTGTAAATTAAATTTCGAATCCATTTACTAACGAAAAAAACATGTTACATACATAATCAATAGCTATTTTCATTTTTTTATTCCAGCAAACAACATACTGAACTCTACACAATATGTACATAGCATTACCAAGGCGAACCAATTACGTTCGCCAGATTACGTTTACATGGTTTACTAAGTAAATGGTCCTAAGGCTTATGATAAATAAGCTCTAAAAAAGACCATTCTTTATGCGGTTTTTAAACATATTTAATGAAGAAGCGGTTATTTGATTTTCTGAAAGGGAATTCCAATGTGAAACAATTTTGTTGCAAAAACAAAAAGAATTTGCGACAATTTATTCGTGATTTTTGAACTTTAGTAGAATTATGATTAAAAGAGCACTGTCACAAACCAAATTTCTATACCGCCCAAACCGAACTGCTCTTTTAATACAAAACTTACTCAACTCAACTTTGGTGTTTGGAGTGCTCCACTACAAGGCCAAAACATGTCAGCTCGATCGGTTCAATACTTAAGGAGCAGTCTGGTTTGGGCGATATAGAAAATTGATTTGTGACGGTGCTCCTTTAAGTAAAAAAAATCATTTGGATTAATATTTTTTTAAAATGAAGTATATTGTACTCAGAAATGCACTCAGAGAGATCACTAATATTTCGTCGATCACTTAGCTTTTGAAGTTTCAAAAATTTTAGTCGTTATTCATATGAAACGTAACTTAACTGGCATTTCTTATATAATCTTTGTGTAAAATTACGTTGAACACGCTCAATACGTTATAAATCTTTAATCAAGTACGGACTCCAAACAGCATTAGCGTATTTAACAATTTCGCTATGAAAATAAAATATTATTGAATAAAAAAAGTCACACTGGTTATTTTTTACAATTTAAAGAATTATGAGTACATTTGTGTTTTCTTTGAGCATTAATTTTTATTTTTTTTCTATTTTAATCAAATATTAAATTAAAGCATTTTTATTAATTAATAATAATAATATTTTACATTAACAAAAACACAATTAAAAAATTTTAGTACAAATTTAATTAAAATTTCTAAAAAATAGAATTGATTTATATTTTTAAGACGTTTTCTATACATTTAATATTGTTTGAGGCATTCCAAATAAACGAAAATGCACTCAATGCCGATTTTCTAAAATCAAAGATTATTTTATTATACGTTGAAATTAATTGTTATTTCTAGTATCAAAGTATTATAAAAAAACTTAGCGTTTTTTTTAAATACGTATAATTTTTTTAGCTAAAACTTTAACAGTTTTTAGGCAAAAAACTGTCGTTTTTGATTTTTAGCTTTCTGACGGAACCTGAGTGTAATAATTTTTTTTTAATTTATGAAAAATATGACAAAATGTGGAGACAACTCTCGCGCTTCAAATAATTAGATAAACACTAGTTTACTTAATATGAGGACAAAATTCTGATTTTCCGGATCTTCTTCCACTATATTGACAATTCCTTGTTACTTTTTGCTGGTTATTAATAAAAAACTTTACATAACAGAAATACTTGACCTGTAAGTTTAGAACAAAATAATTTTGATAAATTCAATTCTTAATTGCACATAATCGTGTTTTAAGACAATTCACGGTTTTTGGGAATGCAAAATTTTCTTCCAAACATCTATTTACTGCAATACGATTTGAATAAAACGGTTTAGTTAAAAATGTCCCGTTTGAAAGAAACGACAAATCAATAGAAATCAAAGGTCTTTTGGCTTTGGGCACATGGTCGTTACTATGTATAACACAAATAGAGTCAATCAGTATAAAATCAATGTCACTATGACTCATTTTGTTTATATTATTTAGGAAGAGTTACAGCTTGGAGTATTTTAGGACGCTTTTGACTCATTGTGTCAGATTAACGTCGACATATTCGAAATTCCAATGAAAGCGGCGTCAGAATGGTCACGGTCGCTTGTTTTCAACTCGTGCCGGTGTGACGACCCAAAATCGAGGCGAAAATAACCAGGCGCTGAAAACTTTAGACAGCCAAATTTATTGATAAATTTGGCCGATACAGGAATTGAGCCCGTAATCTCCGAGTGGAATCTGGCGTGCTATATCCAATACACCAGTGGCCAGACAATAATAAGGGGAAAAATAATCGCCTTTTATTAAAGCTTGTTCTTTGAGTTTTCACAGAAGACACACATGCGGCGTATGTGTCACACGGGTTTCATTTATATAAAATAAAATACCCTGATAAGGTCCGCTTTCCAAGCTGATTTCCTGGAGGCAAAAAATCTGCATCGAAGGCCGGTCGAAAGCAGATGGTACTGCCTATTATAAATGCAATCCAGGGTGTTGTTCAGACTTGTATCTAACTATTTCTAAACTTTTTATAAAAACCGTACTAAATAACATTTTTTTTAATTTTAATTTTAATTTTATGATTCAACGTCGAAAAATGACAAACTAAAACGTTTTTTTAATTAACTTAAAATAATTAAAAAAAAGAATAAAATCAATTTGGGGTAACGCGTGAGTGCCGTGAGACACGAAGTCTCACGGTGTTATCTTATATAAAATCAGAAAACGTTGATAAATTTAAAAATTTATTTTTATAGCTCTTTCTTATTATTATTATTTACAGCTTAAAATCACATAACATTGAGGGTAAACATTTGTTTTGTTGTTTTTTAATTTATTATTTTGATTACAAATCGCTAACATGAACCCAAATGAAAAAATTGGCTCATAACAAAGTTGCGTAATTCTTTTTTCTTTCCAATGAGCCATTTTTATTTTTGATCAATCAGTAACGAAGAAGGAATATCGATTTTAAGAATGTATTATTTATAATAATAATAAGAAGAAAAAGAAGAAGAAGAACATGAATTTCAAAATCCACCCGAATGTTCTCTAATAATGGTTGACGCCGCACCGCAGGGATAAATCGCCCCGTAGCGCTCCAGCGCCAACCATGACAAGTAAAAAAAACGGTGTAATTAATTTAATGCAACACCCATTACTGATTTAATAAAAAAATTATAGAATTAGAATATCCAGTTTGGATATGAGAAATAGTGTTGTACAGTGATTTATTTTATTTAACAAAAAATTTTTTTAATAAATATTATAAAATTCTTGTTTTAGAAATATGGTGTGATTTTTGATTTGACTTGCGAAAGTTTAATAATTAAACGTCAATTATATTTTATTATTCAGCACATTTTGTGCACAAACCATAACGAGTCTCTATTTACATCCATGAATTTTGTTTATGGCCTTTTAAGATTTTTAGGTGTCTATTATTGTGCCTAATTTTTCGCTGCTATTTTTACAATTCATTATATTACGCCATTTTTTATATTTTTCAATATTATTTGTAAAAAAACTTTATTCCACATTTGACACAGGAACGTCAATGATCTTTTTTGTTCCGACAGTTTATTACTTAATCAATTTGGATAAAATTACTGGGTTGTAAAGTTGGATGTCCCATTTTCGAATCACCCCTTCAGGAACACTCACTCTCTATTACATTACAATCTCATTTCTCTCATATTACGTTTCAATGCAAAGAGTGTTTTTGTGTTTGTTTTTTCTTAATTGAATGTGTTTTTTTATTGACAAATTATGCTGTTGAATTTTTATTTTTTTAGTTTTATATCTGATAGTTTTATACTTTAAAATATTATAGCTATATTTTCTAAATTAAAGCTTTTATTTTAACAAACACCACCATATTTTGTCAAAATTTGCATTAAAATATATGTTTTTGATTGTCTTGTATTTCAATATCACCATGTCAGTTGGCACCAAATAGCTATTTTTAAAATATTAATAGGAAGTCCAAAACACTTAATACAAAACTGCGATTTTTAGAAAGTTTTGAGTATGGTTTTTGGATACAATTTTATTTTAGGTGCTCCGCTTGATGACGTTAAATTTAACGTATTAGAATGTAATTTTTGTTAGTTTCACCTTTAAACAAAAACACACAAGTTGTTAAACTTTAGCCATTAAAAAAATTAGTATTTTTGTTCTTAATTGAAAAATTCGATAAATATTGAAAATTTTTTAAAATTTTTTGGTTTGTATTTATTTTTCATTTTTTAAAAAGAGCGGTTACATTTCTAAATTCAGTATTATTAAATTTAGTTTTACGTTATCTGTTGAGCTCAAAAATATTGAAAATTTTTTTAGTTAATCCCCAGCATTATAAAAATGTAAAAATAGGTTTTTTCTTATTTTTGGCATATGTAAACCTATGGTTTAATTTTGTGCAGAATCCATATAATTATTTGGCTTAAGAATAATTTTTCAAGAGTAAATCATCTTAAATTTTGCTGCATGTAATTTAACCAGTCGCGTAATAAATGTTTTTGCCGATTTTAAAATATAATTTTGTTAAAAAAATATAAAAGTTGTAAACAGTGGATTTTTAAATATTTTTTTTGTTGATAAAATCAAGAATACATATATTATGTATTTTTGATGAAACATTGCGACTGCTTAGTTTTAATCGGTTTTCTCGAAAAAAACCCGAAAAACACGCAAAACTCAATTATTTTATTTGGCAGATTTATTCATCGTAGGTCGAAGTATCTGAAAGAAAACCGGGATTTTTCTTCAGTTATGGTCGGGATCAGGCAGTTGGCGCCGGGAATTTCCCAGCTCTTTGAGACATTATCAGTCTGGGCAAAAAGCGGAGCGGCGGCGCGCGGTTTCAAATCGCTGCCTGGGGCGGCGCCACTGTCGGCGGTGGAGGAGCGGAGCCGACGACTGGATTTCCCGCACGAATTCGTCGCTGGGAAACGGCCCGGGGTTATTTTCTGCCACGGATTGGGCGCCCCGTGGGACTCCCCGCTGGCCTTGGGACTTCAGGTACTCCACGTTGGAAGTTTGATTTAAACAAATTTTTTAATTCAATTGAAAAAAGTGTAATTGTCATGAAAATTCGAATTTTTTTGCAATACAGGCTGCGAAACTATGACGCAGTTAGAAAACGCTAAATTCTTGTTTTTTAAACATCAGATACCAAGTACCAACTGGAGTGAGTCAAACTTAGGTTTGTACAAAAATATCGTTTTAAAGATGTTATGTTGCACTAAAGCCCAGGACATATTTGGTTCGACCAATGTGTCCAAAAAACAAAAACAAAAAGTTCCAGTTTGAGCAATCTAAGAGCGGTTTTTGACTTTTAAAAGCTTTTTATACTTTTTTAGGTCAACATACCCAAAATTCAGAAAAAATTTAAAAAACAAACGCTTTTAAAACAGCCAATATTGGAAGTTTTGGTTTTGTTCTTTGGACACTTTGGATAAAATATGAACCACGCCTAACAGAAAATTTGATTTATTCGATAATTATACCAACGTACAGCTAACAATAAATTTTAGAAATATAACAAAAATTTTTAAATCTACCAATTTGTTGGTGAGATATCTTTGTTCAATAAAAAATTTTTTCTGGTAGGGTAACTGACTTCATTTCGGCCACCTTTTTTATTTTTTGGATCAGTTTTTACTGGTTTTTCCAATCGACCCAAGATTTGTTCTTAAAATAAAACAATAACTGTTTTTGTTATTCCAGCGCAAAATTTAAAAATTTCTGTTACACTTCAAGATTAGTGAAGGTTCAAAGTTTTTCTTATAATGGCCAAAGTTAAGGCGCGCGCTATTAACTTCGGCCATCTAGAAAAAACTGGCTATAAATATTGCTAGAACAAACAATGAAAATTTTTAAAGGTTGCAAATTTATTCTTAGGTGTTGTTCTTGATACAAATAAATTAATTTTATCCCGTTTGCAAACTTTTATAGTTATTAGCAAGATTTTATGTAATAATGTCAAAACCTTAAAAAAACAAGTTTTAATAAACTGTGTTTTTCGTTGAATATTTTTTGGCGTGAAAATCGTCGAAAAAAGTCAAATACGTAAAAAAGTTCATTATAAATACGGTAGAGTTGAATACAGCAAAGGAACGGCAGGTTCTTTCACCTGAATTTCAAAAAATGATGGAATCTTAAACTGCGCAGTTAGTTAAACGCATTGCGAACTAATTTGGAAAAAGTATAAAAACATGAAAATTAACTGTTTAAAGTACCAAATAGAAGTTATATTAAGATTATATATTGCCTCGTTTAAAATTTAATGCAGTTTAAACGCAGAGCGAAAATCCTGAAATTCACAAAACTGCACTTTGCCGAAATTAAGGTTGGTCGATTTCAAATAAGTTAAACTGTATTTTTTAAACAAATGGCCCTGTTTTAAAATTTTTTTAACAATTTAAGGTCCTGTTTTTTTCTTTTAACAAATAAACAGAAACCTCTGGTTGGCCTTCTGGGGCCGGTCCACTAAACGCGTGCTGAATAGGTGCCATCAAAGGTGGATAATCTAATAAAGGTATGTCATAGCGCTCTGTAGCAGCGTGCATCATAAAATCCAATTCGGGCCGCACGTCCGGCCAGAAGCCGCACGTCCGGCCAGAATTGGATTTTATGATGCACGCTGCTACAGACCGCTGTGACATACCTTTATTAGATTATCCACCTTTGGTGCCATGTTATAGCACGTTATTTAAAACCCTTGATAATGTTGTAATTTGTGGGGTTTTTCTCCGAAATCTTAAAAAACACTTTGTCTGCATGCCATAAATGGATATGTTATTAATTTTATGCATATTTGTTATAAATAAAAGCTAATAAGGCAATAACCCCTAGTTAAGGGTTAAAACTCCTAACTAGGGATTAAAGCTTCATTAGATTTTATTTAAAACAACTATGCATATAACTGTTCAAATATTAAGTTATACCATTTAAAAAGAAAGTTTCATAAGATTTTTTGAGAAAAAACAACAAAATTAAAACATTATCAAGTGTTTTAAACGACGTGCTAACATAATGTAGCACCTAGTCAGTACGCGTTTAGTGGACCGACCCCAAAAAATAGTACAACATGGCTAACATGAGTTGGCAACAGTTTCCTGAACAAAACAGTTTAAAAAACTGTTTTTCCATGAAACGTCACATTTTTTGGTTATCAAAAAAATCTTGTATTAAAGTTTTACCATCACGTGTAACAGTTAAAATGAAAAAAAAAGTGTTTAAATATTTCAAATTTTAAATTTTTTAAACTTTTTTTAAGCTTAAAAGCGGTTAACCCATTAAGAATGGTGAACAAAAAGAGTGATAAAAGTAGACATTAATAAGCCTAAATATTTTTTTTTTATTATTTTAATAATTATTCTCAAGAAAACAAAGAAAACATACATAAAAATATATTAAATAAACATGTTTTCTCTGGGTAGGCTTTAAGTTGTTTTCCACACTATATTACAAACCTATGTTTTAGAATTTCTCTAAATTAACGACGAGACTTTATAACTTAATGATTGTATTACTGTTAAGTATTAATGTGGTTGAATTAAAAAAAAATCCAAAAAATATCCTGGTATATAAAAAAATCGATAATTGATTTATTTACTTGGTTTGAATAGGATTTATTTTATCCTCGAAAATTTTCATATCGCTACATAGACGCCCTACTAGAAGCGAAATTTACAAAGTTTGAATGCGTTTTTTTCCGATTTCCTGTATAATTATTTTGTCTTGAACAAAAAAATGTTTGTAAAATTGTCGGATTTATGTCAGCAATTGCGTTTTTTTGTTTAAAAAAATATATAATTGTCATAATCGTGTTTGCGTAATTTTGTTTAATTTTTAGAAACACGTGGCTTACAAGAAAAAGTATGGTTACTTTCGATTTCAATATCGCCATTTTGGTGACCATTCAAAACTTTGGAATATTCATACCTGGATTGAAGATTTACGCAGATCTGTGCTGTTTGTGGCGAAACAGGTTGACGAATTGATTTTTTTGAAATTGGCATAAAATTTACGTGGAGTTTTTTCTTTGAATTAAAAAAATGCGAAATTAATGCAAACCACATGTAGTTGTTGTAATTTTTTAACGTGTCAATTATGACTTTCCCCACTCGTAGTGATCGACCGGGGCAGAATTTTTGCTGATGCCGGGGCCGGGGCCGGGGCCGGGGTAGAGAAATTTGGATTTGCCGGGGCCGGGGTAGAAAATTTTGCCCCGGCCGGGGCCGGGGCCGGCAAAAAATTAAGCAGAATTTGTAATTTTGGTCATTTTTTTGAAATAAAAATTAACATTTTTACTGTTAATTATTTGGTTTATGTAATGAATAGTCACATTTTAGAATTTAAGTACTTTGTGAGTAAAAAAAACTAAAAAAAAAATTTTTATTTTCATATTTCAATTTTTTTAAACCTAAATTATTATTTTATTTACATAATATATGTACATTTTCACATAATTATTAGCAGTATATTCTTGTTTATAGCAATATAATACTTAATCGCAAACCATTTATGTTATTTTTTAAAAAATGCTTTACAAATAGAGCAAACCATTTATGTTACTTAAAGAATGCTTTACAAATAGAGGAGGAGTTAAAATACTTACAAGGAGTATGTTTTGATCAGTAAAGCAAAACGTGGTAAAGAAACTAAAATCAAAACTGGGTACCTCATATTAAAATATTTTTAATTAAATATGTTGGTACCTAATTGGCCGTAAAAGTTAAGAATACTAGTCTTGCTTGAATGTTATTTTAAAGAAGAACATTTACTCGAATTTTATTTACACACCACTATTTAACATTTTTTAGTTTAAACATATAAAAAGGGTTAAAACGCACCTTTTTATTTTAAAAAATAAGAGCATTTTTAAAATTTTATTGTCAATTTTTGTAAATTAAAAAAACACTCTTTTTAAGTTGTGAAAAGTAAAATATTATATTGCGAGTACATGAGACTACTCGCTTTCTAGCTGTTTCAAGTTGATGTCACGTAAACTTTTTCAATGTAATTATTTTCGTGATTTTGCACTACTTTTTATAATTTTTCGAGATTTATCAAAAACATAATATAACCCAAAAAATTTTTGATTATACACTAGGTTTTTGAATAAAATTATGCAAGAAAAAAATGCAACATTTTAAACGTACGCGACTTTCTGTGCATATACCACTGATTTCTTGCGAAGAGATTTTTTTGCAGTCAATAATTGTTTTTTCATGTAGCGCATTTACTTGCAAAAGTGGAAGAAAAGTTGCAATATGCACTGCAAAACGCTAACAATGTTAAAAATTGGTGCACCCCAAAAATAGCAGAAAATGGCGGGTTTTTAGTATTAAACTCGCACAAGAGTGCTAGTTTCAAGCAAAATATTTTATTTGAAAATTAGTATTATTCTTATTTAGCATTATGCGAAAACTTTTTTTCAAATTAAATATAAACAGTTCATTATTAACCTTTTGTTTTAAAAATTCACGTTTGATGTCTTATGGCTGGATACAAAATATTGGGTTCAAAAAAACCGGACTGACTCCGAAGGTTTTTTTTTTAAATTTTATGAATACTATAATGTAGATTTACAATAAACTGAAAAATTCTAAAATAAAGACTAGACATCAGCTTGAATTTTTTTAACGTAACAAAATTTTAAAACAATTTCCAATATTCACCTAAAAATAAACGCAAGAATATATAATCCAAGCAAATATGTCCAGTTGTACAATAAACCGTTCTAATCAACTCACACATGATCGAATTTAAATAATCGAATTTAATCATCATTTTCTGCTAATTTTTTGCACAAAGCGATTTAGTAAAATAGTCTTAGAAAAAACGATTTTTTTGGTGTACGAAATATATCGCTGTGCGAGAAAAGTTTTATTGAGTGCACAGAAAATAGCTTGCGCGTAAAAAGTCACAAGTGCAACATTTCTTGTAAAATTTCGGTAAAAAATTCCCTGTCTAGCCGAAAATCCTCTTGTTTTATATATTTTTGATATTAGCAATGATATTAAAATAACTCCAATATATGAAAATACGTCTTGTGATTATGGAGGCAAAGATAACCTAGCTGACCTCGATGATTTGCAGTATTGAATCGACTATTTAACATTAAAATCATTTAAAACTTTCAGTAAAAACGGTTTTATATTTAAGATTAAATACCATATTTTAACAATTATTTATCAAATTACACAATTTGGAACAAAAATACAATTTTTTAAAGCGTGAACATTGACTAATTTATGTATATTTTTTGAAAAGCAGGAATTAAAAAAAATTATGCGTTCCGATTCGTTTATTTAAAAAATTTTATAACCGCACAATTTTAATTGGTCCGTTTACGTCTCTTATACAAACTTACTAGAGGTCAGCCAGATATAATTCAACCATAGATATCTACTGTCAAACTCTCATCTTGTAAATAAAATCTACAAACGGCTTTTAATACTCAAGAAATCTTTAAATTTTTAGAATAAGGAATCTTAATAAAATAAAGAGGTTTTAGAAAATCTTAATATAGCATAATAAACAATAAATATCCTAATATTAAAACAATTAAATTAGCTCTGTAGATAAAATCTTGTATAATATTTCACTGTCAAAAATGTTTAGAAGCGTTTTAAAATTTGCATTCTTAGGGGTCCTTACCCCGGTTTGCCCCGGCTCATTTGACAGCTAATTGCCGGGGCCGGGGCCGGGGCAGAGAGAATTATGTTTGCCGGGGCCGGGGCCGGGGCCGGGGTGGAAAAAAAGTGCCGGGGCAAGCCGGGGCCAGGGCCGGGGTCCCGGTCGATCCTTACCCACGCGTGTGACATGATAAAATTTAAAACAAAATTTTAAATCCTATTATTCTGAATTGTACTAAATTATAAATAATGCATTGTGAAACCTCGACGATTATAGTATGCTTGCTTTTAAAATGTATTTTTAATGAGTAAAAAGTTTTTTTCCAATTTTATGGACCTATCTGGCATTACAAAAATTTGGGTCCGCGGTCCCACCGCGAAATCAAAAATTGTTATGAAACCAACGAATTTTACCAAATTTTTTCGGAAACCGGAGATAAAACAACTATATTAAAACAGTTTCAAATAATTTTGTTAACTTTTAACCATTATTTAGAGTTATATTAGGCGTAACTAAGGTTTCTCATGTGTAAATTTTTTTGGTTAATCAGAAAAAAAAGCATTCTGTAATGCTTAATTAAATACAAAAAAACCCATGAAATTTTTCAACTAGGTGTTTTATTTGTATTATATTATTTCCAGTTTCAAAAATAATACAAAAAAATGCATATAGTTTGAAAGGAACTTTGTTTCGTGGTGGGACCGCCGACCAATTTTTGTTATGCTAGGTAGGTCCATAGCTAGTTATTTTACAATATTGTTTTTTTTAAAAGTTTTCAAACTCAATAATGCGATCAAATCAAATTGCGTTTTGGGGCCATAAGCCGGAAATTTAAAGCCCAGTGATAAAATTTTGAAGTTTAAAATGGAAAGTTGGAATTTTGAATTTACTACTATTTAGATTTAGATTTAAAAATTTAGATCGCCAAGCTTGGAAGAGCACAAGTTAGAGACGTACAGCACCAATTTGTAAATTTAGATTCTTATATAAGAAGTAGAAAGGAATCATAGATCGGCATTTGTTGCCTTGAATAAAAAATTACGGTTTTAGATATGATAATTTTTAGCCCTGAGTTCGTAACGAGAAACTTAAACTATGCAGGACTATATGTGGACAGTTTCTCGGAGTTTTTTTTGGCTTGAGGACCTGAGCATACTGTACATTCTAAATTTTTTTTGGGAGTGTTCGAAAATTTTTGAGGGGGCATACCTCAAATACCCCATTTTTAGCGTTTTTAGTACTGAAACACAAAATTTTGGGGGAAGGGGTGGGGTGGGTGTCAGTAGTTTCAAACTTTTTTGGAGGGGTATAATCTCTCCGCCAATTTTTCCTGCCTACGATATCATGCTCCGGAATTCCGGCCATTTAAAACAGACAGAGCTTCGTCTTTTAGTAATCGAATTCAAGTTTATTAAAACTTTGATTTATATGTTTCCAGTTAATTTATCGGCATTTTAGGATGAATTTTTATCGTTTTTTTTAAATAGATTACAAAAAAATTTTTGAAAATTAATTTATGACATTGCTCTTCAATTATTTACGAAATAGCACAAAAAAGACGAATGTCTGCAACTCCGGAGTTCTGTTGATTGTTTTTGTATCTTCGAAAAGGGTATAGTTTCGCTCCTGAGCTTAGTTTGCGAATATCACTACAATGTAGCAAACTAGGTCCTCCACACTTTATCGCCTATGTTAACTCTGTTGGTTTACCAGATCTATCGGCAGGTGCAATGCTGATATTGTACGCAGTCGATCTAGTGTACACAAAGGCAATTTTAGATGAATATTCCTCTCAGGAAGTCACCAATGACTTGAGTACTATCCATCAACACTTTACGCAGCTTATTTTAAATCTCAACCCAATAAAAACTAAGTTTATACAACATTCAGTGTCAGGAAAGCGCCCTCCAGATCTTCCGCTTCATTTCAATGGCCATCCAATCCAATGTGTTTTGTCCCATAAATATCTCGGCGTCATATTTGATGAAAAACTTTCATGGGCTGTGCATGCCAAATTGAAATCAATCAGTCTGAAACGCAGTTTTGGATCCCTACGAGCCACTGTTGGCAAAAACTTCAGCCAAGAGTTTCTACTGCACATATATCGGCAGCAACTTTTCCCAGCTTTTTCTTACGCCATTGCAGTATGATACCCCCAGTTCTTGCAGGATTGCCAGCTGCTAGGTTTTGTCAAAGATTTGTGCTACGGTCCATTTTATGGGATTTTACCTCTCCATATCCACATGTTCTTAAGGAATGTAGCATGCTGCCAGTGTCCTACACTTCCGCGGCCTTTAGGCTTCGCCTCATTTATTTTTACTACTATGCAAATGGTTTTTGGCCGGAAGGATTATTTTATCTGCAGCGTGACCTCCCCATTCGACGGGGAATTAGAGATCCCATTAATTTAATTTAAATTTAAATTCAATTTAAAATTTCCAGTTAATTTAAATTTAAATTTAGCTCAATTTAAATTTCCAGTTAAATTTCTGGCCAAATCCGATTGCAATTGCTTTCGAGAAAGCATTAGACTTTGAAACAAAGTTCCTAACTCAGTTATTTTACTGGACCAAAAATCATTTTATTTGTATTTTAAACTTAGTTTAAACCTACATTATCTGTTACGAACAATTCCAGGCTACCAACCAGGATTTTGCGATTTAATTCATTAATATATAAATTGATCTTGTATGCTTTATATTTACTTACTATTTTATGTCATGTTTTATGCTAACTATTTCATCTTTAATATTTATATAGGGGGTCATGTCAATGCATCTTTCATGCCTTATGATATCCTGCATTTTGCAAATAAGAATTCAATTCAATTTAATTCAATTCAATTCATATAAGCAGTACGGCTTGGCGGAATTTTGGAGCTCTGTCAATTGCTCTGTAGCTCCAGAAAGGGTATAGTTTGCTCCAGAGCTCCGGTTGTGAACAACACTATATTGTAAACATTTTTAGTACGTCTTGATGGAATTCCAGAGCTCTGTTGATTGTTATGTAGCTCTAAAAATCGTATAGTTTCGAGTTCCATTTGCGAACATCACTATACTGTGAACATTTTTTTTTCAGTACGGCTCGGCGGACGGTACAAAAAGCATTCTGTTTGGTGTCAGCGCTGGAGCCATGATTGCCACTAAGATAGCCATGCTGATGCCAGAGAGTGTGGAGTCTCTTTTTCTCCTGTCCCCCACCGTTGGCGTCAACCGTCACGACTACATGGACAGTCTCATCCCCGGCAGTACAAAGGTACACTATGGAGAATCACAATGGTTAATTCAATGTACACAAGGGTCTTGAGAAGATTTTTAAATAATTTGTATCTGACGTTGGTTAATGAAAAAACACGATCATAATACACGAAAACAACATGAACATAAAACGATTTTTCTAAAAAAAAACAGTTGGTTGTGCATATTTTTCTCTTACTTATTTTTTTTGGTCTTATACAAATTATTTTCAAATCTTCTTGAGACCTTTGTGTACATTGAATTAACCGTCATGATTCTCCATAAACTTTTTAACGCACTGTAAATATGTTAGCAAAGCAGCAGTTGAATGCAGGGTATTTTTTAGAGCCTAAGGAACTTAGAGTTGGAGCTTGAAGCCAAAAATTGAGAATGTTGAGCTGGAAGTAGGGAACTTGAAGCCTAACGTTTAAAATCCCTACAACCGATTCATAAGTCCAAACCTAACTTTAAGTCTAAACCTAATGCTAAGCCTAAGACCAAGTCTAATTTTAAGCCCAAGCCTACTCATAAGCTTAAGCCTAATTGTAAACTTAAGTGTAAGCCTAGGCCTAAGCCTAATCCTAAGTGTGTTCCTAAAGTCTAAGCCTAAGCCATGATGATGCCGGAAAGTTTGGAGTCCTTTTCCTCCTGTATTGGACCGTGGGCGTCAACCGTCAAAAGTACATGGACAGTCTCATCACCGGTTATATAAGGTGACTGATTTATATTTGGCCAGGCCTTTTTCTGTTCTTTTGTTTGCTGTTTTGGCACAGATTCTTGCTTCAGATAAGTCTTTTTTGCTGTTTTTTTGGCTGCTAGGAAATTGTTCCATCTAACCTTCGGATCCATGATCTTCATGTGGCTGAGCTTCACGCAGCTGAGCTTGAATCACCTACCTGTGATCATCAGTGTGCAGCTGGATATGTCCCAACAATATCTATATTCACCACGCAAGATGTATACGAGCCTGGCCAAAGCCAACTGGTCAGAATTTACTGCACAACTAAAACGAGCTTTCAGCCTCCAAACACCTTCTACTGACATTCACAAAGGTAAAAAATTTTTTCACCAAACCGTCAATGCAGCTGTCAAAAGTAGATTCAGAAGGCCAAATTCGTCTGTTCACTCCCCACCTAAACGACAAAGTCAAAACACTTATGGAAAAAAAGGATGAACTCCGGAAGAACAGTCCTAAATTGGACCGTTTACGTGAGCTGAACAAAGGAATATACAGGTTGGTGAGGGAAGAAAAGCGGAAAAAGTGGCAGGAACACCTGTCCACCTTCAATAGCCGCACCAACATTGGAAAAGTATGAAAGATCGTCAATACCCTGAGTAAAGGCCCTGCGGCCAACCCTAACCAGGCCATTTCCTTTGGTAAAAAACTATTCAGAGCAGCAAGGAGATTGCCAACAGTTTCAACAAGCAGATCACGTAAGCAGTCCAGCACAAATTAAACAAATCAGCCCCCAAGATGAAGAAGCTGATTAGGAAATTTGACAAGTCAAATAACATTATCATTTCAGAAGATGCCGTTAAAGCAGCTATCAAAAAGGCCAAAACCCCTAAGGCAATGGGTCCCAATGGTCTCTGCACAATCTATCTCAAACATCTTGGCGCAAATGAAACCTTATATTTGACGAAGTTGTTTAACCTATCACTCCTATCTTGCAAAATTCCATCCATCTGGAAGAAGTCGATTATTGTGGCGCTCCTAAAGCCAGGCAAAGATCCAGCAAACTCCAAGTCTTATAGACCGGTGTCGTTATTGTGCCCTGCCAGTAAGATCTTCGAGAGAACAGTACTCCGGACACTAGACAAACACCTGATAAACAAGAACCATTAACATGGATTTTGCCCACTGCATTCAACCATCGCAGCCCTACACAGCTTAAACGCGACCATTGCAAACGGTTTCAATCAAAATAAACCACCAAGCAGATCAGTAGTGGCTTGACTAGACCTGTGCATGGCATTCGACACAGTTTCTCATAAAGTACTACTACAAGACCTAGTGAGATCTACACTTCTCCATGGGCTTGTCAGATGGTTCAGTGTCTACTTGGCCGCCAGTCGCAAGTCGCAAGCCCCTCTGCGAAGATCTAAACAACTACTTCCCTGAATTGGTGAGCTTTTTTGAAAAACGCTCACTAATAGTGTCTGCCTTGAAATCGTCTGTCACCCTGTTTACACCTCACAGCCCTCAGGCCAAGACCCACCCGAAAGTTTATGTGAATGACAAGCTTTGTCCACTGTCCGAAGAACCAAAGGTCCTGGGTGTCACTCACAACACCATGTACACCTTCGCCCCCACTGCGAATTGGCAGCAAACAGGGTCAGAGAACGCAATAATATCTTAAAAGCGCTATCTGAATCCAACCGGGGACAAGACAAGGAAACGCTGTCACTCATCTACAAGGCTATTGAAAGATCGGTTGCGGAATCCTGGAACGTCACCCACCAGAGATAAATAGTCCTGAAAATAACCTACCAAGATCCAGCAGAACAACGTTATCGCAGCTGAGGTCTGGATACTGCAGACTCCTGAACACTTACCAACACAGGATTGACAATAACATTCCAGACTGGTGCCCACACTATTTGAAAGGTCCCCATGATACCAAACACTTGTTCACCTGAACAGCTAAACCGACGGTGCTGAGAACAGAAGACCTATGGCGACAACCTAAGGAAGCCGCCATATTCCTAAACCTGCTCAAACCACCAGAATGACAAAGAAGATGGGCCAACAACAACAACAACAACAGGATAATATTGTAGTCAAGGCCGTAAAGTATTGTTTTAAACTTTATGATTGAAGTTAAATCCATAATAAAATTAGCTAAAACTAAAGCCAAACAAACCTAGAATCGAAAGTAATATCAAATTAAAAACTAATACAGTGTTTCAATAAATTTCCAGTTTTAATATAATAAACTTTAAATTTTTATTTTATAAGGCTTAAAGGTTTGTGGGCCTAAATAAAGATCCCTAAACCGAGTGCCTAATATATATATATATATATATATATATATATATATATATATATATATATATATATATATATATATCCTTAGTTTGGGTAGTGTAGTGGCAAAAAGCTCCATATCAGGGACCCGTTGCATAAAACGTTTAAGGGTAATTATTACCTTAAATTTGCACTTAAGTGGCGCAAAAAAGCAAATTTACCTCAAGTGCGTTGCATAAACAGTTTCACTTAAACGTTTACCTTAAGTTTTCCCTTAAAATCCTAAGGATGGTAAAAAGGACACTTAGACTTTAAGGGGAATAGTTCAAATAGAGCTGATGCGAAATTAATAAGATTATAAGTCGCTTTAAGAAAAATTACAAAGTTTATAATAATTTTAAGGCCCCTGCATACGTAGAAAGTAATTAATTTTTACGATGAAACAAAAATCGTTGTTATATTTAAAAAAAAAATAATTCAGCATTAGTCTACACAAAACATTATCTTCATGAATTGACCAAAGTCCTCTCCTCGTTTTGGCTCCTTAATTTGTTTGTTTATTTAAATAAAATTAAAAATTTTCAGCACAATAAATTTAAGATTGGATAAAGAATAGATTAATTTTTTTTTAAGTGTTATTATCAAAAAAATTTAATAATTCAAGCCAAAAACCGCAACAAAACACATAATTTCAAATAAAACATAAAAATAAGTCGTTGATTTAAAATTATTTGATGAAATAAAATAATTTTTCAAGCAATTTAATATAGAATTCATTTATTTATTACTGTGTTAATATAAATGTTTGCACTTTTATGTGTTATAACTTATTTTTACAGGAATATTTAATTTTAAATGTTAACAGAAATTCCCTTACAATGTAGTACGTACGCCTTAAGTTAAGATTAAGGGAAATCGCTTACGTGCAACCGACTTAAGGGAAAACTTAACCTAGGGAGATTACTGTATTTAAGGGAAAACCTAAGGGATTTTTTTCACTCTACTAAGGGATTTTTATGCAACCGGCCCCAGGCCAAAGTTCGCTGCTTCGAGGCCAGCTCCAAACCCCAAAATGTGACAAAATAGATTGGTTTACTAAAAAAAATAAATAAAATTTTAATTAAAATAAATATAACATTCAAAAGACATTCTTGTGACGTCTATCAATTCATTATTGCTTTTTTCCACTGGGAAAAACTGCTTTTAATCTAGGTAACATAGTTTTTGTTGTTAATTTTTGTGCAGACAATAACACCTAGTAGATGGCTTTTGTGTATGGATTGTTTATGAAATAAATCATTTACATTGATCTAATTAAATATTGTTAAATAAACTTGTTATGTTCCAGTTTCTCAATGAAGGAAACACCATGCTACACCCTGGTATTCCCGGAGCTCCTCAGAACCTAGTGAACGCCGGTTGTCTAGAAGAGTACACCCGACAATGTCCGCTGAATATTTCCAGAGAGTCTGGACATGCCCCTATCGGTTCAGTGTTAACAAAGCTTACCGCAGTTTTTTTAATTTTTTTAATGTTTACATTTTGACATATACAATTTCGTTGACATATAAATTTTAACAACATATTTGAGGATTTAACTTCCTGATAGCTCTCGTTGGCTTGTATATATGTAAATGTAACATATGCTTTTTAACCTCGCTGACTTTTTATGCATTTTATTGTTGATTTTTACTATATAGCTAGCTAGAATCAGCGTGTATTCTAAATTATTGTGGACCGGAACATAATCAATCTGGATGCCTTTCATCGTGCTAAAAAGAAGATTGCATATTTTTTTGGTTTCATAAACGAAAAAACAAAACGACGTATTTTTAAAATTTTTGAAACACCATTTTACCGAAATTCTTTATTTTAATGGTATATTTTGTAACAATCTAGATTTTATACTGTAAGATAAAAAGGTCTTTAAGCGTAATCTTGGTATAGGCAAATAAATGGTGGAAATAAATACTTTTTGTAAATATGTTTAGATTTATTATGCGGATTCATTGGCTTAACGAGAATCAGCATTATTATGTTCCAAACAGCATAATAGTTGCTATAGTTAGGCGTTGAAATATGAATACACTGGTTACTTGAATAAACAATTTATAATGTACTTATGGGCTGGCTTACTTTTTAACACAAAATAAAATATTTTCTGGATTTAAAAAATATAGATTGAAATTTTATTTAAAAAAACAAAATTTTTTTTAAGTACGGTTTTTATCTTTAAGTAGGCCGGCGGGTTCGGACGCGATCCCTAAAATAATACAAAAGTAATAGCAAAAATAAAAGAGTACAAAAGTATAAATAAAACAAAAATATTGGTTAAAAATATTGGTATATAATAAAGACGATTCCTAAAATAATACAAAAGTAATAGCAAAAATAAAAGCAGTAAAAAATACAAATAAGACAAAAATATTGGTTTTGTTAACAATCACTTTTCACTCATTAGCCGTTCAATGTCCTGTTAAAATCGTTCACGGTCTTCAGGACACGTTGGTTTCTCATCATCACGTTGTCGAGTTCACCAACAAATTGGAATCTTCTGATGTGGAATTGGTCTTTTTAAAGCGAAAAGGGCACATGGCTCATCCGGTCAGCGACATTTTTCCGGTTTTGGACAAACTCTTGCCTTAAATATGCTTCAGTTTTGGTATATACTATCGAATCCCAATCCTATAGCACAAAAGTTTCTTATAATTGCATGGACAATCATTTCATGGACGAAATACGTTAAAAGGTTTGGATTGTTTCAGGGAGAAAACGTTTGTCTATGGCATCTTCGTTTGAAGATATTTAATTTTTAAATGTGATGGTTTTTATAGGCGAAGAATGCATTTTATTTATTGGGATGGTATTTTTTGGAATGAATGTACAGAAATGTTTTTACAACCCCAGTGTTAAAATAGTGTTAAGGCTAAACGCATGTTAGGTGCCGTCCACTAAACATCAACATGTTAGAAATACCCTTTTGCTTGGTATTTTATTATAGTTAAATTAAATTTTTTTGCTCTTTTAAACATTTTTGTAATTTTTGGCTAAAATAAATGATGAAATAGATAAATATACAAAACATCGTTTTCAATTACAGATTCTCATTTTTTTTTATGATACACATTACCGTGATGTAAAAACTTACATCACTTTTTTACCTTGTTTAATCATTGGTTAAACAATTTATATGAGTGACTTTGAACATGTTTTAATATAGTGCCTACGTGATACATATATGTGATTTTGTATTATTATAATTTTTGTAATATTTTTGGTTGCTATTCTGTCTGTGATAAAATACTCGACACTTCTTGGAAATCCGTGATATTCCAGCAAAAATGTCCTATAAATTTTTGATTGTAAAAAAACTGTTTTTGGCTGAAAAACAAATTTCGGAACTCACAGAAGCGTTAGATGACGTACGTACGCAAATACATTTCAGTGACAAACCAAACTCACAGTGGAATTTATAAAACTTTTGGATCCCTTCCACTTCGGGCTGGGACGGTTATTCATTCAGACCGCTTTCTGATTTTCAGTCCCAGTCCAGGAAAGGTGGACTGGGTCCGTTGTTTGTTCACCCAATTTCAGACTCAGTTCATTTTTCGATAAACAAACTGGATTGGGACCAAAAATCAGAGACTGGTCTGCGTGAAAAACGGTTGCAATCCAAAGTAGACCGAGTCTAAAGGCCGGTTCACACCGGAGTGGCAGCTGATAGCTGATAGTGAACGCGCGCGTTTACATCATTACACTCTCATAGTTGCTGCGGTGTAAACTGTGTGCGCTGGGCGTCACCTATCAACTGCCACTCTGGTGTGAACCGACCGTTAGTTTTATGAATACCACTTTAAGTTCACAAACACACACATGCCGAATGGTTACGGATTGCGTCAAAAATACTGGGTTTTATTAAAATAAATAATTTAAAATTTTAAACTGTTGTCTGTGGACAGAGAACGTTAATTTTAACTATATAGCAATACTATTTCACGACACATTTTTTTACAACCAACCAACCAAAAACATAAAACGCAAAAGGATTTCTCACAGTAGTTTAATTTTTGGGATTTACTGCTGTTTTTCTAACACAACAACTTTCACGCAGCGCTTTTCCTAGTAAGAGCAAAAATATATAATACTATATATTATATTAAGAAAAAATATGTCACTCCCTACTAGAAGTGAAACAATTTTGTGCCATTTTTTGAGCACTGCCATTAATTGTCATGCACAAAAAATGGCAAAACAACTGCCATTAATTGGGCAAGTGTCGTGTAAATAGGCACTGCCTAAAAACTAGCAGTATTTTCGCGAAACCAGACACAACCAGCCAATCACAGCAAACCAAAGGGTACAATTTAAATACCCACCGAGTTAATGTTTCAACGTATCTTAATATATTTTAAGAAGCAGAGTTACCTGTCGTCAGGACGGTCTTCACCTAACTCCGTTCAGACGACTAATCCGAGTTCTCTTCTTTATGGGGAAGAGTGGCTTTTTTGGGGTGCATACTGTATACCGGGTTTTGATGAAAAACCGCAGCTACCCCGATTTTTTTGACTTATGTTATTAACTTTACAAGTTCAATTTTAAAAGCTTCTTTCAGTGGCAAGTGTTTTAAATTTAAAATTTAACAGCGGTAATCAAAAAAGCTTAAAACGGGCTTTAATTTTAAATACTGAATTTTTAAGGGCTTGCTATGAATTTAAAAATGTGTTTTTTAAGAACCATTATGTATGAAAAGACGGCTTATAGTGTCTTGTATTTTTTTGCTGCTTTAAAAAGAAAAACCTCATTAAAATTCAACTTAATCGAAGGCAAAAGTTTACAACTACAATTTTACTTTTGTGAATTTTTAACGGCTCTACTTCACCATAAAATTGGGGTAATTACGGTTTTCGATCAAATAACCGTTGTATGCATTCCAAAATTGAGCCGAGCTCTTGTTATTTAAAAAAGGCTCGGATTCTTTAATTGTCTAAACGGTTTTAGGTTAAAACCGTCCTGACGACAGGTGACTCGGCTTTTAAAAATATATTAAGATACGTTGAAACATTAACTCGGTGGGTATTTAAAGTCTTTTGGTTTGCTGTGATTGGCTGGTTGTGTCTGGTTTCGCGAAAATACTGCTAGTTTTTAGGCAGTGCCCATTTACACGACACTTGCCCAATTAATGGCAGTTGTTTTGCCATTTTTTGTGCATGACAATTAATGGCAGTTCTCAAAAAATGGCACAAAATTGTTTCACTTCTAGTGGGGAGTGACAGATTTT
>JASAMX010035214.1:0-13230 GCA_030248175.1 Microlaimidae sp. YZB2_3 | reverse complement strand
TTAGCGTTAAAAAATGATTTTTTAACATTTTCAATAAATTTAATATCCCATCTTTAAAAAATTCATCTTTTAAACATTTTATTTCGTCTTTTTATTTATTGTTGTTCTGAGCAAGATTTTGCATGCGCAGTATTGCAAATTACTACATGCAATTATTGCATTAAGTAATTTATCGATTAAAACCATAGATAAAAAACCACTTTTTTTCCAAAACCAAATATCAAGCAAGAAGCTAAAATATGACTACTATATCCAAAGATTATATTGGTCCTCGAACAATGGAATATGGAGTATTACTTGTCTTGATTACAATACAACTTCTTGTTTTAATGAACAACCTTAATGGTTTATTTAAGTCAGTCGTTGTAGTAAACTCTTAAAAAAACTTTTTGACTGATACAAAAATTTTTTTCTAACGTATTTTTTCTTACTGATCTTCAAATTGTTTTATATCATAAATTTTAGTCCATCTCATTTGGGGGGGGGGGGCGAAGGGTCCATTTGGTGGGGCCGTGCCCCCCTGGCCCTACCCCTGGCTACGCCCCTGTTGGGGAGTCAAATTAAAAAAAGAGGTCGGATTCCTAATCAAGACCCCTGAAAATCCCAGAGTACGTGTTTTGGGGAAAATCGGTGAAACTTTTCCAACTATATGGTTCCACCTTAAACAAAAAATATTTGTATTGCACGAATGAAAAATTATCAAAATAAACTTTACTATATTTTCAGGTTTTACTTAGTTTTAAGAAAAATAAGCTTTTTGGTTTTTATTAAAAAAACAAATAAACACCATATAAAAAGAATATACCACGACGAAGTTTTGTCAATTTTTGGTTTTGTCCAGGATGCATAAAAGTAGAGAATGTCCGACTGTGTGTTGAACAGTTGTTTAAATTGTAGGTAGATTATTCCACAGTGTAGAATTTTTGTCACGTAGAAAAAACGGTGAACGCAAAACTCCTATAAGAAGTTTTTCAACATAATACATGTCGAATAATTCAAATTAGTCAAAATATTCCATGTTTTAACATCTAAAATCATTTATATGTCGGATGCAACAAAAAACCTAGAATATTTGACAACATTACGTGGAAACAACCTCATATGAGTATTTTACGTTCACAGTTTTTTTGCAGTTCGAAGTTTGCAAAGTAAAAAATTTTAAACGCCAAGTGCATATAGCTAATTTTTCTAATACTGTCGAAAAATTCAAATTATTCAAAATATTTGATGTTTTAACATGTAAAAAAATTTATACGTTGGATTCAACAAAAAAGTTGAATATTTGACAACATTACGTGAAAAAACATCATCAGAGAGTTTTACGTTTGCAGTTTTTTTGTTTGCAAATTCACGATTAGCATGTAGAATAATCCACAGTATTACATAGAAAAATCATCATGTAGATTATTCCACAAATTATAGATTATTTCACTGGTCGTAGCAGATAAAAAATCTATAACGTGGAATAACCTATCTATAATTTGACAACTGTTTAACACGTAGTCGGACATTCTTTACTCTTATGCATTCTTGATTTTTCTTAGGCTTAGAAAACAGTAACGTGTAAAAAAACACGGTTTTAGTTGAATATAATTCGGTATCCTATCGATTTTAAATGAATCGATACCCTACCAATTTGATAACGCGTGCTACTCTCTCACAATATTGTTAAAACATGGTGTGCGAAAGTTTCGTTGTTTACATTTTGTCTTTAAACATCTTGTCTTTTGATAACTCGTTTTTTGGGTGCTATTTTATGTTTATATAAGGGCAATTAACAATTTTGCTAGATTATACTTAGTTAATTTTACGAATTTTTAGTTGAATCAACTAATATTGTAGGAACACCTTGGCTTACTTACTTATTTCGTTGATTTTATTAACATGTGATTTACGATTTTTTTTCTACAAATTTTTTAGGGACACTTTTTAGAGAGTATTTGTATTTTTACTCTTTAAGATCAAGTTAAACTTCTTAGCGCAAATTAAAAGCAAATTTATATTCGTTGTCGTCTTTAGATAATGTCTATGAATGGTGAAAATTATTTTGTCTGTATCTATTACTAAAGTGCAATTTAAAGAAGTGAAAATATTTTTTGTAAATTTTTCAATATTTTTAGTTGTACGTGCATATTTGTTTAGCAAAACATAAGATATTCTAGCGCTTTTTTGTCATGATGTAAACAACATAAGGGAAATAATAATTTCCATTATGTTGTTTTTGTTTTGTTAAAACAAAAAGCTGTCATTGAATTTTTTTATTTCAAAAACCAATAACCATAAATTTTCATTAAACAGTTGCAATAATTAAAAAAGTTTATCATTGTTCAATAAAAAATTTTATCATTTAATAATAATTTTATTATTTAGGAAATATTACTGTAGGCTTTGCTTCAAGACATTTTTTTTAAAATTAAATTGAAAAAATGTGGCTTGAAGCTGAGCAAGGGCCAAATACAAAATCAAGACACGCTATAAAATATTCATTCAATAACCAAAAACCAAAAAACAAAAACCAAAAATATGCAAAAATATACCAAAAACCTTACTGCGAATTTGTATATATACTATAATATTAAAATTAAATTCAACAGCACAAGTTTAATTTTTGTTGAAAACTGTAGGCAATTACACTTGGCTGATATTAATGCAGTATTAAAACAAACATTTAACAATAAAACATTTTTAAATACCATTGTAACTTTTAATGTATATATAGCACGTGTTCTAATAATTTTATTGCCTTGGTTATTTGTTGAAAGTGAAATATATATTAAGACAAAACAATAGAAACTAGTTGGGGTAGTTATCGGTGAGTAATACCGGCCTAATATCTTCTGCTTTATCCCAATAAGGACGGTTTTAAAAACTGCCTCCTTTAGGCTAAAGGCAAAAAAGGCAGTAAAACGTGCCTTGGAGGCAGGTAGGAAGTAAGGTGGAGACATGTGGGAAGCAGCAAAACTGCATCAAAGACAGTTAGGAGGCACATGGCACTGCCTACTATATTAAAGCATATAAATGTGAGGAGTCATGCAGGAGGCAGCTAATTCTGCCTCAGAGGCCGGAAGGACGCAGGTCAAAATCAGGTAGATTTAAATAGAGGCAGGTAGGAGACAGCAAATACTTTGATAGAGGAAATTAAAAATGTGCCTTCCCAAATGAGGCACCTCGTCCTAACTCACTTACTGGGATATGCAAAATAAATTTAAAAAAAAACAGATAATAGTACTGTAGCTATAACACTATAAAACTGATGCCGCCTGAATCAACAAGGTTTCAAAAACAATCAAAAAAATAACTTTTAAGTTGTTGCAATGGAATTGTATTAAGAGCACAAGCTAATGGACCTTTTGCTAGGTTTTTTCTTCTAAAAGAACATTTAAGTGCGTTTGCAGGAAGTGCTACCATTGTATTTATATTACTGTTAATAATCTGCTGAATAAAGCTGGACGTCAGTTTTTATCTTTCCAAAAGGCTATCATATTCTAATAAAATCACATGCAAAACATATACAATCAAAAATTGCAAATGACCCAAAATTTAATTTATTTGCTTTAAAAAGTATTTAATTGCTTAAATGAAAGATATTGTTTGTGTGTGTTATGGGTGATGTGGCCCCAGTTAAAAGTAACCAAGGTATGTTCAAAAATGATTGAGACTAGCAAAAACTTCAGTGGAGAATATTTGTTAATGGCACAGTTGATGTCCACAAAAATTTAATTAGTGGAGAGAATTTAATGTTGGACATGCATCAATATATTTATAGTCTGAATCAACCGTGTCATTAGCCAGATATGCTCAACTGAAAATTTTCTAGCCTTAATCATATTTGTACCAACTTTAGATACCTAGGTCCAAAATTTTGTTTACTTTTTTGTGATTTTCAATTTTAACCTGTTTAAACTTGCATGTGCATGTGCGTGTGTGCGTGTGTGTGTGTGTGTGTGTGTGTGTGTGTGTGTGTGTGTGTGTGTGTGTGTCTGTGTATGCATAGTTATGCATAGTTACAACAAAAATATATAATATACCGAAAAATGTGCAACTCCTATATAAAAAAAGTACAGAAAAGGTGGACTTTATAATGAGCCTCTCCATTTAAATGACACTCTCCACTATAATGGCATAGTAGCCATTTTAATTCGGCGAGTTAAAATGGAGAGGAAGCTATTATAATAGCCATTTATTGACTTAATTTCACTTCATATATACTCACAAGTCTAATACTGTCCGGGCCGCACGAGTTTCCCCGTGTTGGTTTAATACTGTCCAACACGCAGAAACTCGTGCGGCCCGGACAGTATTAGACTTGTGAGTATATATGAGTGAAATTAAGTCAATAAATGGCTATTATAATAGCTTCCTCTCCATTTTAACTCGCCGAATTAAAATGGCTACTATGCCATTATAGTGGAGAGTGTCATTTAAATGGAGAGGCTCATTATAAAGGCCACCTTTTCTGTACTTTTTTTATATAGGAGTTGCACATTTTTTGGTATATTATATATTTTTGGTTACAATAGGAAAGCCACTTTATTGACCTCAGCCATAATGAATTGCGTTTATGCAAGTGTTTATAAAAACCTATTTTTATTCTATAACAATAGCCATAGAAATTTTAAAAAATGATAAAACAAAATTTTTTCCATTCATTACAATAGAATGAAACACACATAATGAAAACGATATAGCACCTCAAAGGAACCGCCCAAAAAAGGTTAGAAATAATTGAGCTACCTGTATATATGAAGAACACCACGCTCCCATTGTATCCACACAATTTTGAATTTTTCCGCAACTGAGGTCAACCCTTTGATCCAATGCATTTTAATTTCGCTTTCACTTCCAAATGTTACTTAATCAAATCACACACAAAACATATACAGTCAGCCAATCCCAAAAAGTATTTGATTGCTTTTGACAAGAGTAGTAAAAGGGGGGCTAATTCATTGTGTTTACACACATTTAATATAAGTCAAAATCGTAAAAATGAGCCTAAAATAAGTTTTTTTTTGCATAATTGGAGCCAAAAAATACTCAATTGAGCCATGTCTTCTAATTGTTTGAAATAACATGTATTTGATAAAGGCAGTTTTCACATAGATACCTTTCTAAAAAGTTTTATTGGTGTAAAAACAGGTTGGTCAGTTGCAAAAACCGCATACTTGCAAAAAATTATCGTTTTGCAGAACATAATTATTTTGACTCCGTCGCGCAGTTACCCCCTTGATACCCTGCATTAATACGTAGTGTTTACACACATTTAATATAAGCGAAAATCGTTAAAATGGTCCTAAAAACAGGTTTTTTTGCAGATTTAGAGCCAAAAAATAATCAATTGAGTCATGTCTTCCAATTGTTTGAAATTACATGTATTTTATAAAGAGGCCCAAAAAACCACAGACAAAAGACAAAGAACTTTCAAAAAATCTTCATACCATTGCACTATAACATTAAAAAAATATTATTAAGGCAAAAAAGTTAATTATCTGCGATTGAGAATCAAAAGAATTGTGTTTTTTATTCAACAATTGAAATGATTTATTTAGAAAATTGACATTTGTAATATTAATTCTTTTTGCATTCCATACGTTGGCAAGCAAAAAAGTTAATCAAGGTCGTTAGAATTGGGCCCAAATTTAGAAATAATCTTTTGGTTGCCCAAATTTAGAAATAATCTTTTGGTTCCCTTGGTTTTAAAAATATATGCTAAAACTTTAATCATTATTTTTGTCAAAATCTTTAAATGAGAAATTTGTTAATCTAGATTTACATTGAATACCTTCCCTTTAAATAAACACATGCTAAATTTTATATAAAATAAACTGTATAAAAGAACATTTTTCAATTGCTCCTTGTAAAAGCACTGCTTTGACTTCTGCATTTAAAACATTTTGTTTTGTACTGTCAAACTTAAGAACTCTAGGTTTTTTTGTGGTGGACAGGTGATTTATCAAAAAAATCTAAATGAGATCCACATATGGTTTCAATAGCCCAAGTGTCACTTGAGATTTCTTTTCATTTTTGAATAAACTGTTTTAAACTATTGCCAACCTCGGACAGGCGTGCTTGCAAGACCTTAGCAGGCAATAAAGATTTATGAGCCATTGCCTTTAGACCTGACTCTTGGGTCAGTGTAATGAACCCAGCCAAACAATAACAACATAAGTTGCTAAAAATGTCACAGCTGGCGGGGGTCTTAGAAACCTAAGGGTGCAATAGCATGGTTCACTACCGGATCTTTTTAGGTTCAATTCAGCTATTGGCTGGGGAATTTCACCCTGCGCCTTAAAAGGTGGTACCTGCTGGATCCTTGAGCGATTGCCTTTAGAGCTGACTTTTGGATCAGTGTAATGAACCCAGTAAAAGATTAACACTGTAATCTGCTAAAAACTTTTTACCTCGCCAAGCCTTAGAAAACTAAGGGTGCAACCTCATGGTTCACTACCAGATCTTTTTAGGTTAAATATAGCTTTTTGTCGCTTTTTGCAGGCAGCGTCCCTTTTTGCTGGAGGATTACTTCCATTTAGAACAATTGATTTTGACCAGCAGGAACACTGATGGAGCTTTAAAGCCAGGTGATAATTTAGTTGTCATTTATTTAGTTATAGACTGTGAAAACAAATCAGATGAAACTTTGCAGTTAGAAAATTTACCAGCCAGTGTAGATGCAGAATGGCGTTGTTCTTTGAGTTGATATTCAATTGATTCAACAATGGCTCAACATATGTAGTAAGCTCCATTATGAAAAGCATTACTTTGGTAGTGAGCTATGTATTGCAAATAGTTTTTGACTGCATTGAGAGAAAAAGGTGTACCCACTTTTTGGCTTCTGTCAATCACATAAATCAGTTAAAGAAGCGGGTTGTAAGTATTTAGCATTATTTTTTTAAATTTTTCTTGGCTAATTCATAGGATAATAAATTCTTGGCACATATGTGTTATAATCAAGAAGGGATTCTTTTCATATAGGTTTAGCTAAATTACTTCTTAGTCAAATTAAAAGATTGTCTATTCTCATTCCTGGAGACTTGTTTCCGCTTTTGTGGTGTGCGCAGCAACTTCTCTTGTATGATAACTGTGATGAGAATTTGTTTTTTGGTTAGCATGTGTGCTGTGCTGGGATTTTATCCCTTCTGATTTTTGGAAAGAAGAAAAACTGCTGGACAAGCTTGATTTCTGTGATAATTTTGATACCAATTTAACTTTCTTTTTAAATCTTTTGTGGCAAATCCAACCATCTGCGTTTTTGACTAGGAACCAATTACCTTGAATATTGGTGGAAACAATCAAACTTAATTGAAGCGAAACTATTGGAAGATGAGTTAGAAGAAGCACCTGACTGTCATGAAGAATGGTGGCTGGGTGTAGAAATTAGCAGATTGGGGACAGGTTTCCAAATTGGATGCTGCTATAGATTGGAAGCTGCATTAGATTAGTAAGACATGTTTGGCCAACTAGAGTTGGGTTGTGATAGTTTTGGCTTAAAAACCAAGTTGCATAAGCTGTGATTTGTTTTGTCGATTAAAATCGAGCTGTACAATATATGTTAGCCAATTCTATGTTTGCGCTAATATAAAAATATGATTGCACAAAAAACTTTAATAAATTTAAGATTCAAAAAGGCATAAAGCAAGCAAAATAGCCTTAAAATGAGGGACACCCAAAGACAATAATGATCAGATCTTCATTTTGTACAATCTGAAAAATTAAGGAGGTACCTCTTAATGGTTGATTGTTTGTCGCTTGGAAAATCGCTAAGCAATGATTGGTTTAAAGTTTCACAGTTAAGAGCAACGTTTATTTTTACATGACGTACTGTCAAGAGGTATACACAGACGTGTTGGAATGCTGTATTTGCCCCTTAGCGCTTGTGTGTAAAGGAATATTTTGCTTCAAAAGGGTAACAGCAGGTGACATCTCAGTTATGAGGCATATTGCTCAGTTATGAAGGAAGTTTCTTAGTTTAATTTGCATTTAACTGCACACTAACGTGCTTGTAAAATCCTTAATCAAATAAAGTCACAGACCTGTGCACTGCCCCCCCCGGGGTTAAAACGGGGGGGGGCAATTCCAAAACGGGGGGGGGGGGCACGGGGGGGGCAACTTTTTTGAAACGGGGGGGGGGCAATAAAACGGGGGGGGGGGCAAGCAAGGCAGAAGAAAAAAGAAAAAAAGGAGAAAAAAAGAGAGAAAAAGAAGGGAAAAGAGGAAAAAGGGACAAAAAAAGTGAAAATAAGGTAAAAATAGGTTTAAAATGGCTTAAATACATTGAAATAGGCTAAACACTGCAAAAAATTTGCGATGATGGCGTTCTCATAAGTCAAAAATGGCGTCATGATTTTGGGGTACTTTTTCATTTTTTGGCGGGGGGGGGGGGGGGCAATAAAACGGGGGGGGGGGGGGGCAAATCCTCCAATAAAACGGGGGGGGGGCATTTTCAGACCGTGCACAGGTCTGAAGTCACATAAGAGATATTCAGGAATGAAAAGTGTTTTTCCAACTATTGAATCACCTTAATTTTTTCTTTGAAATTTTTTCTTTAAAATTCATCTTTCTTTTGTCCTTTGGACTTTGTCCAAAGGACAAATACAGTGTAAAAACATCCTTTGGATTTTGTCCAAAGGACAAAGTCCAAAGAACAAAATCCAAAAGACAACGTGTTCATACTTTCTTGTTCGTTGGATTTTTCCCTTTGGATTCTGCGCTTTGGATTTTGTCCAAAGGACAAATTTTAAGCAGCATTCGTACTTTGTCCAAAGGAAAAAGTCCAAAGGACGTTTTGGCTTTTATAAACTTAGTCCAAAGGACATTTTGTCATAAATATAAACCAGCCTTTATTGTATTTGTGTGCTAACAATTAAAGAGATTCACGGTTACAAGTATTTGGCTCTTTCAATTCTGGCTTTTTTCCATGGTAATGACGATATTTTTATGTAATTAAAGATGAATAATCTAATAAAAATATCCTGCAGATTTAATTTTAAAACATGATCAGGCGAAGATTCTGACTGAGCATAAGTTTCACATTGTGCTTTAACACACCTGTCATTTTTGTTTGAGTTTTTTAGATTTCTAGTAGTAAATATTATACAAAATATTGAAAATTACTAGGTCACAAAAGTATAACACTATTCTTTTATAGCTAAGAACTTAGTGTATACATAAAAACCTTTCTCACAACTTCTTATTGTTTGGGCATTACTGTGTGTTCAAAGGCTAAAAATCTGAGCCAATGTGAATCACTTCCACTAAATGAAGCTTAACAAAATTCACTAATTGGCCAAATCTCTAAAATTTGTTTGAAAGCAATTTTAAAGATTTTTGCAGGTTTTAGAATTTTTTGTAATTTTTCCTCAATTGAGACCCATTGAGCAATTTTATAACCAAACATCACTAATTCCAAACAAAATTTGGGGTTTTTTATAAAACAAAATAAATTTTTACCAGAGTATATGTTAATTTTTAAGAAACCTCAAATTCTGGCTAAATTAGTGATATCCAATAAAAGGCACTCCAAAAAAACCAACAATATAGGTAAAATGGGCTCCTTGGATTTTGACCCCCTTTCTCTAAATTTGAGTTTAACTCTCCACCACTCCAGACCAATCTGCTGATGTATGACCTAAGTGGTTTTATATCATCAGCATTCTATTAAAGTTTTTAACAATGAATAACTTTCTTTCAAATGGAATGTGTTCAACCAATGCAATAACTATTCTTATAAAGGTATTTCTAAGGCTTACTTTACAAATACGTTTATTTCATCTAACATCCGAAAAACACTGTTTATATTGTTCATGGTGAAAAGTTGCCCAATATTCTTCCAATATAGGCGTCAAATAACAAGCAGCAGAACCATAACTTGGAATGAGTTCCAAACATTTTGCCAAAAATAACTGGCAGCATGCCAACTTGTGATTTCTGATTCGATATGTATTTCCTGTGGGGTTCTTGTTGCTCTTGACTTTTTGGTGTGTCTGGAAGTTTAAGTATCGCTCCAATTCGCGATGGGCTCCCCACCATGGGGGATTTTCTGAAGTTGAGCACGTTGTTAAATAGACTAAGCACGGTAAATTGGTACCTAAATTGAAAAAAAATCATTATTTGAAATCATGACATCATGCATTGGACCCAGCAGCAGGACAATTTTTTTTGGTTTTATTTTTTAATCTGGCAAGTTTCCACTATGAGAAGTTTTAATATTGAATGCATTTAATACCAAAAAGCAAAAAAAATTTCTTAGGTGGCAGATACTTTACTTTTGTGGCGATTACAATAAGTTCTTTAATTTTTATTTGCTTTAAATAGCGTATTCTTTGCAAGAGTTTGCCAGAATAGTTAGCAAATTTTGGACAAATTTTGGAACAAAATACACATGAGGCATAATTTTGACTTTTTACAATATAAACCAAGTTATTGTATTTTGTATTGTATTGTATTTTGTATTGTATTTTATTTTGACTAAGCAAGGACACACATAAGCAATAGACACATTGCACTGATTTTGTATGGACCACAAAACAGACAAAACAGTAGTAATAATATGAAATACATTAAACCAAAAAGTCAGCCCACCAACCGCTTTTATCCCATTAGGATTCGCGACTCCCATGGAAGATAAGCGATCGGCACCCTAAAACAAATTGGCTGAAGTATTTCAAGATTTGCAAAAAATAAATACATACAAACATAATAATTAAGGAATATTATAGAAAGAAGTAAAAATATTATATCACAAAATATAATATTATTAAAATATTATTGTAGATTTGTTAAACCTAGTAAATTTGTATGGAGAAGAAAATGAGAGGATTAATTGAAATTGTACTGTTAAAACGTTTTAAAAAAATCAGAACGCATTTTTAAAAATTATATTTTAAAGTCCAAGAAAAGTGTTTATGGTGGAACGATATATTTAGGATACCCTGTCGTTTTGTGTGTGTAACTCGGGCAGAAGCAAACTATAAGTTGGAAAAAAGAATTTTTTTTTTTGTCAGTTCAGTATTCTAATATTTTTGGTGGATAATTCCACGCCGAGATATGCTTCATTGAAAAAAAGACATTATTGAACAGTTTTTCCCAATTTAACAGAACCAGAGTTAATATTATGTGATAAAAATTTAACTCAAGTTAGATACACCGAATGTACATGTCCACAAAAATTTTCAGCCAAATACCTACTATTGACGTTTTTACTAATTCCTATCAAATGACTAAACTTTCATTTAAATTCTTTTTGATTTCACGCTGAGAAACTACATTTTGAAACGTTTGTTTAAAACTAGCTTTTACAAAAGAAACACAGATGGGTTAGTAGTTGAGTGGTTATAGCGCCAGACTTGGATCCTCGGAGCTGTAAGATCGAGTCCCTTGAGCAGTATTTTTAATGTCAAAAAAAAAATTTTTTTTTAATTTTTAACTTTTTAATTAAAAAAGTGTGCATTATTTAATACAGTGTTCAACCCTGAGTACGTGTTTTGGGGTGGTTTTGTGATAAAACCGGTATATAGTCAGAATGCCCACCCAAGGGGGGAGGCCGCAGCCCCCCTAGCGTCCCCCTGGGGGGTCAAATCGAAACACTGAGGGCGGATTTGTAATTAGAACCCTCGCAAACCCCCAAGTACATGATTTGGGGGGGCGAAATTTTTGCAATTGTATTGTTTTACCTTAAAATTTACCAACTCCTAGTATGATAAAACCACAGCCCCATCACCCACGCAATAACGACATGTAAGTTTAACACTAACCATGATATGAACAAAAAACAAATACACTTAAGAAACATACCAGCTGCGTTGGCGCGCAGAGATACAGCAGCTTTTGAGTTTTTAATAACTGGCCAGGTATTATTCTAAAAAATAAATAAAAAGACTTAAAGTTTATTTGAGTATTATCTATATTTTATTTTTTATTTTATCAAGTTTATTCATGGCATTTTCAGATTACAAAGGTTTAGAGATTCTTTTCTATTTTGCATCAACAATTTAGTAAATAGTTGTTGGTTGTTAAAACATTTTTAATTGTTGGCGATTCCAAGATTTTAGCATGACAAAACTGAGAACAACAACAATCCATTTAAATAAAATTCTTAATTGACAAAATCATTGGCATATGAAAATATCAAAACAACAATGTTTGATTTTTTCAGCTACATTTAAACCAAAATTAAAATGATTAAAATTAAAATTTAGTACAAATGAAATCAACAGAAAGAGAAAATAATGTGGGCTGAAAACGATAAAATGAAAATATTTTGTCATCAAAAAGTGGATTTAAAACAGCTATATTGGTGTCTAACCAAAGTCAAAATGTATAAATTGATAATGTTTTTTTAATACAAAATGCAATCAAACAAGATATAAATATTATTGAAGTTTGTAGTAGTGATGTTCCTACTCTTCAATATCATGCTCCAAAGCTCTGGAGATTTAAAGCGGAGGGAGCTCCAAAGCTCCAGAGCTCTGGAGCACCGCCTCCTTAATGAGCAATTTTAAGCTTATTTAAGCTTGCTAAACACATTTCAATTTACTTTACCTGCATTTTAAAACTAATTTTATCGTTTTAAATAATTTTTTAAAAAAATTTATTTTTTTTTAAACATTTTGACAAAATAATCTATGGCATCACCTCTAATTATTCATGAATTTAGTAAAAAATAGGGTGGAGCTCTGCAGTGGCGTGCCCAGGATTTTATTTCGGGGGGGGAAGCGGTCTGGGGGGGTACAAACTAACCCTGAGGGGGGTCTGGGAGGCGGCAGTCCCCCAGAAATGGGGGGTCTTGGGGGCGAGAGCCCCCCAGCGAGGTCAAGGGGCAGAGCCCCTTGTCAGGGGGTCCGGGGGGCAAAATGACCCCCGAGGGAGAAAATTTCTAATTTAAGGCGCTAAAATACACTAGAAATTTTAATTCCAGATGATAATTAAAACAAAATTAAAAGGTTTTTTATTCCTATCGATTTAAAACATTGTTTAAAACGTTAATAAAAGGTTAATAGTGTTTATAGTAGTTTTATTTAACATGTATGCCTTAACTATTGAGCGGCAAAATCGATTTGAAATTGAAAAACTGAGATAAATTGTTGATTTACTACCCGCGAAGCGGGGAAAATTTGGATTTTTTGACTATTAATATGCTTTTGGAAGGCATCAGGAAAGTTTTTGTATTAATATTTAAGAAAAAAAAATTTTCTCTCCCAAAATTCAAAAAACGTAAGGGTCCCCCCTTACGAAAAA
>JASAMX010035213.1:0-13967 GCA_030248175.1 Microlaimidae sp. YZB2_3 | reverse complement strand
AATTCGATAAATTTAGTCTGCGTTTAAAATAACAGTTTATAGAAAATGTTTTGGTTTCTTCGGTGGCATAATAAAAAATATGCTCTTATTACAAAATAAGCTTTAGTTAGTGAAGTTAGTAAAAAAGATTCAGACTGATATTCACGTTAAATTCAAAAATCACAAAATCTCAATTTTAACTTGCATAACATTGTCGCATTACCGGATGCCAATTTTACAATGTACTGTAGCAAAAAGTTTGATTATAAAACAAGTATTTCAGAATCAGTTTCGTTTTTAGTTAAACATTTTGTACTCAGAGATAATACAAATCTAATTTAAAATTGCTTCAAAAATTATTTAAATTTTTTAATTATTTTTTATGTTTATAACAAAATTTTTTTTCGAAAAACATACTTTTTTAAATCTAAAAATTCATATAAGTTGCTTAAACTGGAATTTCATTAAGAAGCGTCAAATTAAAAAAAACGAAAAAAAAATTATTTATTTTGTTTCCTTAATTTAAAAAAAAAAAATTCAATGTATTGAAAACCATGCCCATAATAAAGTGTTAGCTTGACTCATTGATTGTTTAAATTTAAAACCTGAAATGATCCAACGTTTCCAGTAAATTCTTTTTCGTGCCAGCCAAAAGCAGCGGCATATTTTCCATTATTGTTCCAACAACGACCCATTACAGGTTCTCCATGTTGATACCTAAATAAGATTTAGGAATATTTTCTCAGTGACGCACGAGCTAGACATTCTCTCCGAAGAAGAATGAAACTCATTCAAAAAGAACTGCAAAGCGTTCATTATAGTTAACCACTTGCAGTACAAGTATTTAGTTCAATAATAGCAGGTTCAATAGTTTTTCGTGGTTTTTCAATCAAAAAATTAAGTTAATTAACAGTTCAAAGGAACCTTTTAGACTTCAATCACACTTTTTTGTGATTTGTTTTTATTTGTTATTGTATAAAAAAACTCATACAGTGATTGCCCGGTTATTTTTGAAACAAAAAATTAAACAAAAACAATATTATGAGCAATACGTAACTGAACGAAGAACAACATACATTAGTACCCAATGCATAACTTAGAAAAAAATTGGTCATTTTTCACATGAACAGAGGTTTAACTATGGGCAATAGAGCATATACGAGAATAAAATTCAGGTGAGGCGGCAGTTTAGCATCTACATGCAAAAATTCATCTCAAAATATTTACCACAGGAGAAATTTTTTGGGGGACCCAAAAAAAAAACAAAACACGAAAGTCAAAAAAGTTAAGCAAATTAAGAAATTCATATATGTTTAGTAACAGTTTTTAGGTTTTTAGTATCAGAAAAATTTGGGTTATATTTCAGTCATGTAAAATGTTTAGATTTTTAATTGGCTAAAGAGCTATTTAAGGTTTTGTTGATTTTAGATGACGCCATCAACAACGGTTAACCGCGCAGTGACTTAACTCATTTAATATAAGGGTTGGTTCATACTTATGTAAAATCGTCCTTTGGACAAAGTCCAAAGGACGTTTTTACATACGTTTATACACTGTGTTTGTCCTTTGGACTTTGTCCAAAGGACGTTTTTACATAAGTATGAACCAACCCTAAGAGAAAGAGCGCTCCGCGCTCTTCCCTGATTTGCTTCAACAAAATTAAATCCGTTGAAACATAACTCTGGTGAATTTTTTTGAAAAAAAGTACAAAACAAAATGAATCCTTAAGTTTTAAATTCATCAATCAATCAATCAATCAATTTTTATTTTGCCATCTAAATACAATGACAGGAAAGACACAAAATCTAGTAAAAATACTGCACTTAGACTTGTATCTACCTAGTTAAAAACATATAAATATAAATATAATTATAATAGCATAAAAAAACAAACAACGTGCCCACCCATCACAGCAACCAACCATAAATATACAAAAGAAGTTGCCAGCATTATGTTTCTGAAGAACCAATATTAATATACGTTGTAAAATTGGTTACTTTAAAACCACTGTTGCAGTACATTAGGATCACGTAATTTTCTATAAAAACTTCCCCTACTTTGCTCACAAAAATTAGTATTTAAACAATTTCACAACCTTATTGACTGTCATTTAGCTATAATTTTGTTTTGCAAAACTATAGCTGTTGTTTTTAACTTAGCATGTTGTTTTTTTTGAGACTAAGTGTGTTTCACATGCATAAATTAACGGTGAGCAGATCAGTCCATTGTATTTCTGATTTTTTTAGTTTTTTCTTTATTTTTTTTAGTTTCTTAGTTTTTTAGTTTTTATCTTTTTAATTTTTTTTAGTTTCCACCCTCCAGTATCTTATTCCGAACCTTGGTCCATTTCAAGCGAAGTGAGATCCGGAGGTCCGCTCCTTATTAATAAACTCTGCTCCGGTCTTCAGAGCCTTAAGTATAGTTTTTTTATAATATTCCGAGATTTCCTACAAACAACTCATTGCCGTTTTTCTGTGTACATTTGAGTATTTTGCTTGTTGCTATTTATAAAAAAAATCCGCAAGTTTGAGCGATCTACGCTTAAACTATAGGCAAATAAAATCTAGCTGACCGCGATATTTGCAGTATTGAATCGACTATTTAATAACAAAAACATTCAAAATTTTTCACTAAAGCGAATTAATAACAAAGATTAAAAACTGTATTTTAATAATTATTTATTAAATTACTTAATTTATAACATAAATGCAGATTTTTAAGGGCTAAAGTTGGTTAATTTGTGTATATTTTGTGAAAAGGTGGAATTAAAAAAAATTCTGCGTTCTTATTTGTTTTTTAAAAAAAAGTCATTACCGCACAATTTTAATTGGTCCCTCCATTTCTGAATTCTAAATTTCAGCGTCAGCCAGATATAATTCAACCATAGCTTAAGTAAAAAAGCAAGATGTTCCTCGAGATGCTATGATCATGATGTTCCTCGAGCAACTTCCAAAGCTCCAGAGAAACCTTTGGTGTTCCGAAGCTCCGACCTTTTTTGTACTAATTTCATGATTAGATTAAAAGTAATGCGATAGATTACTATGCAAAAATTGTTTGTAAACTAAAATTTTTTTAAGACTTAGTACAAACGATAAAAATAGGATTAAATTACTATAGAGAAAATTAAAATATATATAAAGCTTAAATAAATTAAATTAAAATCGCTGATCTAAAAGGCGGAGCTTTAGAGCTCCGAAGCTCTGTCCGTTTAAACTGGTCACTAAAGGGTTAGACCGTTAGTAACAGACAAACAGAAAGGCAGCTTAGTTTTAAATTATTTATTGCTTAAATAAAATGTGAAAATTCAAATAATTTTGAATCGATTTTTATTGTTTAACTTTTTTTTAAATTTTGTATGTTTAAAGTAGCGTAAATATAATTAGATAACTTTGTGTTTTTTTTTCAACTGATATCCATATTGCTCTGGCGTAAAAGTCGGCAAAAATACACGAATTAGTTTTAGCAAAAATATATAACACAGGAAAAGGTATAACTACACACTAAATTTTTGAGTAAAGTTTATTTGTAAAAGTCGCACATGCACAACTCTACGCGAACGACTTTTCTTGCAAAAATCCGCCGTTTTTCGCTATTTTTTTGCGCAGGACGCCGTTGAACAACCGGCCCCAAAGAACCTTTTAGTGTGCAAAAACGATATTTTGTTTTATTTGTATACTATAAAATTATTGTTATTTTATTATCAAATTATAATGGCGTATGTTTTTGGAAATTTTCCCCTAATATTTTGATGCAGAAAAACTTTCCCTTACAAAAGAGGGATTTTGCCAGGGGAATATGTTTAGACAGAAGAAATGAAATCGCCCTGTGGCGCGTCCCGAATGTGGTTATGGAGTTTGTGGCGTGAAGGTTTATGATGCCTTCTTTTGATCGCGATTTTTATAGTAAAAATTTTGAATGACGGTGTTTTCCGCACAATGGGGAATATTAGCATGTGCTGTGATTGTGTTTATTAGAACTTTGAAAGAGAGGTGTCTACCGTAAACATAGTGGCATATTGCGATACACCGGATACGCTTAATGATGAACGGTGTGTCAATAATAATTAACTGACAAAGTAAAAAGTAGGGTTGTTTTAACTTTTGGCTTTTGGAAAAAAACATTTCTCTAAGCGCTAAAACAACCGAAACTGTGAAAGTGATTTATTAATTTTTTTGCAATTTTTAAAGCAAAAGATGAGAAGCTGCTCCATCACTGCTCAATACTTATTTTTCGTCTAGTTTTTTTTCACTGTCACGTTTTCATGGCTCTTATTTAATCGCCCTCATTTAGTTTAGACACCAGACACTTTTTCAACCACGACTTACTTTAAACAATTTCAAAGTCATCAGACGCGAAAAATTAGATAAATTGACGTTGGAATAGCATATTTTCCTGTAATGATGGATTAGGTATTGGCCAGATATGACGAAAACAACAGACTTTGTCAGGGTACCTACGGTCCAGAAAAGCAGCAGTGTCTGGAAAACGGTCGCCACCAATCGCCTGGCACTTACGTCCAAGTCCAGCTTTGGAAATATCAGAGAAATCGATTGTTCCGAACCCAGAAATAGACGGAAACAAGTTTTCAAAACAGGCGGCGCTGTTCAAAATAGATAAATAAAATCTTACATGTTTTTATTGTTCATGGATATGTTATACTGCTGTTTTTTTGGTTGGTTTGTTAGATAATAAAAATGAGGGGTCATGAGGTAGCAAACAAATAAAAACAATTTAGCGCCACTAATATTAACCAATCAGCATTCATAAATGGTGGAGATTATTGTGATGAAAAGTAAAGTTAAAACGTCTATTAAGTACATAAGTAAAATACGTTTTGGATTCAGCTGGATTCATGAGTTTTAAATGGGACTGGGAAAATTCGCTCCTGCCAATTCGCTCCCGGACAATTCGCTCCCGGGACAATTCGCTCCCGGACAATTCGCTCCCGGGACAATTCGCTTCTGGATAATTCGCTCCCCGGACAATTCGCTCCCGGGACAATTCGCTCCCGGAAATTTTTATAAACGCAAATCTTATCAAACCTACTTCATTAGGGACAATTCGCTCCCTGGAGAATTCCCTCCCTGCTCAATTTGCTACCGGCATTTTTAATAAACGCAATTCTTTTAAAGTGATTCATTCAGACGAAATTAATGATTTTTTAGCTATTGTTTGTAAAAATGATGAGTAATTTATAAAATGATTTAATTGTCATATAAACTAACCTATATTTTGTTAGACTCACTTAAAAGTAAATGAGCATAACGGAATGCTTAGTTTTTGTGTATTATATTGTAATTATAAAAACAATGTTTATTATATCCATTTAACAATTTTTTATATTTCATTACTAACCAAAACAATTTCTTTAAAAGGCACATAAGCAACGTTAAAAATATGAGAAACAACGCATTAAAACTGACAATGAGATCATATAAATGCTCTAATATAATAATAAATAGAAAATAATAATAATAATAGAATTCTAATTCCAATAATAATTAATAAAAAATATAGAAATTTAAGAGCATAATTGTATTGCTAATTAAAACTAAACCTGAAAAATGCTCTGAGAATAGAGCAGGAAAAAGGGGCGATTTGTCCCTGGGAGTATGTTCAGAGTTCAGACAGAAAAGATGTTGACGAACCTGAGAACCCCGCACTAACCATCGGAAGTTTCAGCTTATTTCTGTGCTAACTTCATAAATAATTAAAGAGCAGTACCAGAAGATATTTGCTGAAATTTTATTTGAAGCATTTTTTAAATTAAAAAAAAGTCCTAAAAATGCGGACAAAATAATTTAAAGCATGTTTTGAAATTAAAAATTAAAAAAAAACTGAGCGCTGCAGAGCCAGACAATGAACCCGGCGGCGAATTGATGCATGCACATATCACAGTGGAAACTTACAAAACACAAATAATTTCTTTATTAATTATAATTATTTATATTATTTCTGCACCGAAGAATTAAAACCTTAAGAAACTGATAAAAAAAAGAATAATTATAACAATCATGAAAAAACAAATATTTTAATCAATACAAATCTGCTTTTAAGCACTCGTGAAGTTTATTTCTTATAACATGTAAAACATGAAAACTTCATCCACAAAATTTAAAAATTTTTTAACTTTCACAAACACTTTCAAGATTTTCACATAAAGTTTATCCCAAAATGTGTGAAACATTATGGCGTGATATGTTATGGTGTGATATTTTGTTTTTTGCTTTGTTTTTTATTAAGATATTATTATCTATTATTGATATGTCTTCTTCAGGTTAAGCTAAAACAAAATATTGTATTAATTTAAAACAAAAAAGTTAAGCCTTTGTGGAACTTGAAGTTTATTTTTTGAAAGTTATTTATATCCGTAAATAAGAAATTTGGCATTTTAAAACAGGTTTCATAAAAACAAATTGAGTTTGCACCAACAAACTGTTAATGCCAAGTTTTTTAATAAATTCTGGATTATTGCTAGAATTAGTTCATATTTTAATACAACTTATTTTTCTCATTGTGGAAATTTTTTTGGAATATAGGGTAGCTAACTGAATTTCGGCCACCTTTTTTATTTTTCTTTTGGATAAGTTTTTCTGATTTTTCCAATCGACCCGAAATTTGGTCTAAAAATAGAACGATTGCTATTTTTGTTATTCCAGTACAAAATTTTAAAATTTCTGTTACACTTCAAAATAAATGGAGGTTTAAACTTTTTTTTATAGTGGCCGAAATTAAGGCGCGAGCCATTAACTTCAGCCACCTAGAAAAAACTGGCTCTGAACAATGACGACGATTAATTCAATGTACACAAAGGTCTCGGGAAGAAACGGAAATATTTCATATATAACGGTGGTTAACTAATAAACATGAGTAAAAACATAGACAACCGCTTCTTTTAGAAAAATGCTGAAAAAAGAGCAAAACAGTTGGTTTTCTAAATTTTTTATGCTCATTTTTTTAGTTCCAACGTTATATACCAATTACGTTTAATTCTTCTCGAGATCTTTGTGTACATTGAATTAACCGTCGTGATTGTTCATAACTATTGCCAAAACGAACAATAAAAATTTTTACAGGTTGCAAATTTATCCTTAGGTATAGTTCTTGATACATATAACTTAATTTTTTCCCGCTTGCAAACAAATCATTGTATAAATTACTCATCTTTTTTACAAACAATAGCTAAAAAAAATCATTAATTTCGTCTGAATGAATTACTTTAAAAGAATCGAGTTTATAAAAATGCCGGTAGCGAATTCTCCAGGGAGCGAATCGTCCCTGATAAAGTAGGTTTGATAAGATTTGCGTTTATAAAAACTTCCGGGAGCGAATTGTTCCGGGAGTGAATTGTCCCTAATGAAGTTGGTTTGATAAGATTTGCGTTTATAAAAACTTGCCGGGAGCGAATTGTCTCGGAAGCGAATTGTCCCGGGAGCGAATTGTCCCGGGAGCGAATTGTCCCGGGAGCGAATTGTCCGGGAGCGAATTGTCCAGGAGCTAATTGCCCCAGGAGCGAATTGTTCGAAAGCTAATTTACCCGGGAGCGAATTGTCCGGGAGCGAATTGGCGGGAGCGAGTCGTCCCCAATTCGTTTTAAATATATAAATGACAAAATTACAAAAAAACTATTTTAGTTTTCAATTAAGATAATTTAATAGCATTTAATAATTTATATGTATATTAACTTATAGAAGTTAATTGTAACTAATAAAACAGTATTGTTAAAATAAATCCATAGATAAGTTACCATGCAAATAACAAATATTGTTTTATTAGTATTGTAACTTCTATTTATCGTATTAAAATCATTAAAAACCATGAATTTTTGTAACTTTATAATATATATATATATATATATATATATATATATATATATATATATATATATATATATATATATATATATAAATATATATATATAAATATATATATAAATATGTGATATATTAAATATATATATATAAAGTTTGACTCCGCACCGCACCTTTAAGGAATTGGTGCTTGAAAGTTAAAAACTGAGACGCCTGAAAAACGATCTTTATATGTTTTTTTAATTATAAAAGGTTTAGTGGAGATCAATGAAAATCATTTTTTTTAAAATAGACAAAAATGCGCGTACTCGTAATAATGGGTTTAAACTTAAAGTTAAAAAAAACCAAACTTAATGTTAAAAATTTTTTTTTCAAATCGAGTGGTCATCCATTGGAATAATTTGCCAGTGCATATAGTTTTATCAAATAATATTTCTGTTTTTTGTGAAAGATAAATTCATATTAAAGGTAGAACACCGCAATTAGATTTTGACGGCAGATCTTTTTTAATTAATTTTTACTAACGTAATTTGACCTGCTGATTCAATTTTTGACATTCATTTTTCTTGAAAAAATTGTTATCGTCCACAATTATTAAATGACACCAATAAAATACATGTCAAAAATACAATACATTATTATAATTCATTTCCAAAAATATTTTATTTTTTTCATTTCTCATTTAGCGTATCTTGAATAATAAACACCTTTTTAATTAAAAAGTTAGAAATTAAAACTTTTTTCGACGTAAAAAATATTGGCTATATTTTAAAAAATAAAAAAATATATTCGACGTAAAAAATAAAAAAACATTTTTTCTTAAAGACTTTAAGTTCCCCTTGCTCGTGGCCCCAAGTTCCTAAAAATTTTCGATGGCTCCAAGTTCCCTGCTTGAGGCTCTAAAGACCTCGAACCCTTTTTTTATTGTATAAATTTAAACTAAGTATTTTTTATTCCAATTTGGTTTTTTTTACAATTATTTTCCTTAATCAATTTTAAAAATATTGATTGATTAATTAAAAAAACGTTCAAAATTTCAACTGTTCACTAACTCTAAAAAACGAGATGTATTATACGTAGTAATTATTATATTACTTGTGCAGCTGATAATTATTAGTCCTTTTTTTAAGAATTACATTTTGTGTGAATTAAAGTGTAAACTGTTTTAAAGATGTATTGATGTAATTCCGTGTATTCTTATTTATGTATTATATTATTATGTTAAAATAACAATTTTATTTGGACTAACAAAACTTATTACTTAAAAAAATTTAAGAATATTAGTGACATTTCTAACCTCAAATACCATTCTTCTAGCTTTGGTAATTTTAAACGGACTTTTTTGGAGTCTTTCACTCCAAATGCTTTTTGGAACCCTTCACTCTTAGACATTACGGTATCTTTTGATTGCGAATGTAAGATGGTATACTTAAAGTTTCTTTTACATATCCCGTTCAATATGACTGTTGTCTACAAAAAGATTACACATTTTTTAGCTTCATTTGAGTGGCATTTTGGAAGAAAAAGCTGTTAGTATTTGCCTTTTTTTTGTCGTAGTACTTTTATTCGTTTAGCGCTTCGTAATAAAAATATGTTGCATACTTTTAGACGGTGCGTTTATGCTAATTAAATTTAAGTATCTATATAATTCGTTAAATTATTTCTAAAATTATATATTTTACAAATAATAATATTTTGTGGATTAGCGGTAGGTAGTTTTTGTGGTCATGTTCTAACTGCACTAGTGCTCTGGTCGTTCAACCAATTTAAAATATTGGTATTTTTGGATTGGTAAAATTTATATATATATAATATATATATCAGACGCGTATATAGGATTTTGCCGAGGGGGGGCGGTCTGTCAATGTCGCGGGTGGTGTTACGGCGCAGAGCGCCGTAATCGCGCCGCGTAGCGGCGCAAAGCCGACGCGAAGCGTCGGTCGGGGGTCTAGGGGGTGTCCCCCCAGCCGCTGGAGGTAAAAATTTTCTGAAAAATGCACTAAAAACTGCTTAAAAATTGTGTCCAGCGAATCATATGGCAATAGTTTTACATGAGTTTCGATAACCTAAAGCTTTATCGATTTCTTTGTTACTGTGGTAAGAGCACCAAGCCGACGCAAAGCGTCGGCCGGGGGGTCTTGGGGCGTCCCTCCAGCCGCCGGAGGCGAAAATTTTTTTAAATAAGCACTAAAAACTGCATAAGAATTGTCTCCTGCCAATCATATAAGCATAGATTTACTTTTATTTTTATAACCTATATTCCTAAACAATTTGTTTGTTACAGCTTTAAATTAGTATAATGTTAAAATTTTGTACTATATCTAAATAAGGTTTTGTCTTAATTTTATTAATATTAAGAAACAACCTGATTTATATATAATTGGCTAAGTTATTTAGAAATATGCGCGACTGCAAAGGGTTCGTAACTTATAAGCAAAAAGTGCGGTTGAACAAATAAAAAGAAAAAGTTTCACCTTCCCGCAAAGCGGGGAAAATTTTTACATTGTGTAATTTAATGCATTTAAGTGCGTTATCTCCAACTGGATCGCAACCAGGACGTCTGTACGGTTTAGCTAAGATTCACAAACAAAATGCTCCTTTGAGACCGATTCTCCCGTCGATAGACACCGCAACTTTTAAAATCGCGAAATACCTAGTTCCTGTTTTAGCGCCTTGCACACTAAATCAATACACTATCTCCGATTCATTTTCATTTCCCAGGGAATTATCGTCCTTATCCTTTTTAAACGTTTCATCTGATGATCTTTATTTAGCCAGTTTTGACGTTAAGGACCTTTTTTATTAAATGAATTATTTTTATTCTTGTGCGGTTGCTTTTAAAAACATCTTCCCTGGTTTTTGTAAAAAAACATGTTTGTTAAATTGTATGGTATGGTGTTGAACAAAAAAAACAAGGTATTGGCAAGATTGCAAGATGCTAACACTTTACTGGAATATCATTACATAAGTGTCATCATGTCAAGCAAGAAAGAAAATTATTAGAAAGAATTATTATTGATTGCAAAGGACATTTGTGTTTGAATGAACTGGTAATAGGAAAAAAAGTAACTGTACATTGCTTACAAAAACACCGATGGTTAGATTTAATTGAAGCCATCTATTGATTATTATGATTTAATATCAGTTATTTTGATTTTACTAATAAGGTACTCATTTGTTTAAAGTGCAGACTTGTTATGCTTTAGTGAGCTTTCGGCATTTAGCAAAAATAGATTATGTTATGTTATGTTATGTTTTACCAATGTTCCACTTAAAGAGGCGGTCAGCTTTTGTTCTGAAGAAATTTTTAATTTGCAGAAGTGTTCAGAAGGTTTTATCACGAAGCAGGGCTTTGCCGATTTCATAAAATTAACTGTAGGAAACAATATCTTCCTTTTCATCTTGAAGCTTTTTCGCCAGATTGATGGAGTTGCGATGGGGTCGCCTTTGGGTCCAACTCTTGCGAACGCATTTTTATGTTATCACGAAAAACAATGGATAAGGAGTGCACGCTAGATTTTAAGCCTCTGTTTTATCGCCGTTATGTTGATGATTGTTTTATAATTTTTCGCGAAAAATCTGATGTTTTAAAATTTAAGGAGTATATAAATTTGCAACATAAATCTATTGTTTTTACGAGTGAAGAAGAAACCAATAATGCCTTGCCTTTTCTGGATATTTTAGTGTCTAAATTTAACAAAGGTTTTTTTACATCTGTATATAGAAAACCCAGTTTTAGCGGTGTGTATTCGGATTTTAACAGTTTTATTCCTGAGTTCTTTTTTGTACTTTCTTTTATAGTTCGTTTCGTTTGTGTAGTTGTTTTAAAACTTTTTATTGTGATTTACGCATTCTCAAATCATTTTTACTTAAAAATTTTTATCCTCTTAGTTTTATAGATTTGTGTGTCAAGCAATTTTTGAACAAAGTCCAACGCGCCGTAAACAAGCCGGGTACAGTTGAGAAATTATCCTGTTGATTGTGTATTGTTTTACCTTATACCTATGTATTGATTTTTCCCCGGACGTATGTTTAGACAGAAAAGATGTGGACTAGTCAGGAGTGCAGGTTCTACCTTACCGCAAAGCGGGGAAAATTTTTATATGGTTTAATTTTGAGCACTTAAGATGCACTACATTTTTATAACCTGAAAATAAAAAATATAAAGGGGGACTCTTAAAAAACACCAGCCAGGGGTGCTGACCGCCCCCCTATATAATTATGGAAACGGCCAAACGGGGGGGGGGGCGGTGGCCCCCGCCCCCCTATGTACGCTACTGATATAATATATATATATATATATATATATATATATATATATATATATATATATATATATATATATATATTCATATAAATATGGGTATAAATAACAACCAAATATTGCACATTATTATACTATATAATTTTACATTTTACTATATAATTTTACTATATAATTTTACATGTTTAAAGTGTAAATATGGTGTGCATAATCCTATAAATATATCATTATGCACACCATATTTACACTTTAAACACATACTTAGAATAAAGAATAAATATAATTAGCATAATTTTTAAAAGTACATATAAGGTATTATGCACGTACTTATACTTATGCATTTAATTCAAATTTACAAATAATAATATTATTTATAATTTAAAAGCCATTAACTCCCCCTCCTTCGTTTCCTATTACAAACTGTACTTAATAAAACTTGTTGTTAAAACTTGATACCGCATAATAGTACTTCTTTTATTTTGGTCAGTTATATTAATAAAAAATTGAAAAAATAAAAATTTCGAAGTATCTAAAAAAAATTCAAAAAAACCGTATTTTGCTAAATATCGGCATATTATTTGTAAATTAATACAAATACTTCCCTGAGCTAAAAATACATGGTTTATTACCGCGGTTTGATACAACGATGATGGTTTATTTCACGATTTTTTCTAAACAATTTCTATAGAGGTACACAAACACAATTCCAATATTTTCAAAATTGCTCAAAAATAGTTTTAGTACTATATAAGTAACAACACAGCAGTATTAACTAAATTTGTGAACATTGCCCATTAAAATTTTTTTTGGGTACATTTTTGATTGTAAAAATAAGGAACCAATAGGTTAATCGGATTAAAATTGATATTTTTAATATAAGTCTGGCAAGAACTTTTTTATGAGTATAAACACTACAGTAATAAGGAAACTTAGGATGTAATATGTTTATTTTTGTCTAGATCAGTACCAACCGTTTTAAAAGTAATCGAGAATTTCGTAGAAATTTAACAATCGCGAAAACCCCGCGCAAATAGAACAGAAAGAACTTGGGAAAGTTTGTCTGAACGGACTTTCTTATCTTATGAAAAAGTTTTTTTTGAACCGGCTTTTTTCGCTCCACCGACCTTAGTAATAACGTTATTGATGAACGATAAACATTTTTTTTTACTATTTTAACTGATAACCAAAAGTCTGGATTATGATCGGATATATGTGTCGTACAAAATTTAAAGAATCATTGAATTCATGGATTCCGCTAAAACCTTGAATCTCACATAAGCCAAATTGAGATCTAAAAAGTGCGTCTACAACGGTTGAATCACCGTAATTGTTTGGTTGTAAAACCAAAATTACTGAACGTACTATTTATCATACTAAACTACCAATCAGCTGCGTGACCCACGCTTATGCAAATTAAACGACACCTGTGTAAATTATTTCTTACGTATGTTTTATCGATTAACAAGATATAACAGCTTAGAGTTCAAGTTTTGTGCCAAAGTACGCATTTTTGTACACAATATCCAATCTTGAAAATTCATAATTTCAGTTTATTTTATAGAAAGCAATATTTTTGACTTTTTGACAAAAAACGAAAACTTTAGAAGGAAATTTATATCCATACGTCCATAAGAAGTTAAAAGAACTTAGTGCCAAAATCTCCCTTTTAAAAATTTTTTTCTGTTTATTAAAACTTTTGTTACGGTAAAAAATCCTATTCGTTAATTGTCGCAGCGACATTTGATTTTTTTTCGATTTTTCACAGAACTTTCTTTGATTGCAATCACTTTATAAAAATTACCAACAAGTTTAAATTAATTACTGGTTATACTAAATCAGGTTTGAAAATTCCCAGAAATTTTTAAAAAAACCCAGAATAAATTAAAAAAAAGCCTTTTGCAAAATACACGTGC
>JASAMX010035211.1:0-14108 GCA_030248175.1 Microlaimidae sp. YZB2_3 | reverse complement strand
AAAAGTGCCGAAATTAAATGCACTACCCTATTTGCTTGGATTATATATTCTTGCTTTTATTTTTAGGTGAATATTGGAAATTGTTTTTAAATTTTGTTACGTTAAAAAAATTCAAGCTGATGCAGACCGTGCACAGGTCTGCTACTTTTATATGTATTAGTGATGTTCCCCGCTTGTAGGAGATCTGGAGCAACCCTCAGAGCTCCGCTCTTTTTGTACTAAAATTAGATAGTGATACATAGATTATTTCGTCAAACTTTTTTAAAATTACTTTCTTTTAAAACTTATTAAAAACACTAGAAACAGTTTTTAAAATGCTAACAGAATAACTTTCAATGTATTACAAACTGATTCACAAGCTTAAAATCGCTCATTTAATGGTGCGGAGTAAAACTTTTCGTCTTCGATTTTGATAATTTTATTGCGAAAACCTTACCCCTGCCCCCAATAGCACACGAAAAATTCTTCAACAAAATATTTCCAGTGGTTCAGGAGTTATGACACCACAAAAAATGACGTTTTTTGACAATTTTGTACGTGAAGGATTGCTCAATAAGTATAAAAATTAAAGTTACAAATTATATAAGAAAGTGGCTACTTTCTACTTTAATTTGATACCTTTGTCGTCAACATTGGTGCAGTATTTGTCGAAATATTGCGTTTTTCGTACAAACAAACCCTAGATTTTTTTCGCTAAAAGACGAAGTGAAGGAAAGAAAGGTTTGGAAAACTTCACAAAATCACTGCCGTCGTTTGGTGTTTTTTTAACAAAAAATTTGCGGGTTTTTTCTACGGAAAACTCAATATTTCGACAAATATTGCACCAATCTTAACGGTCAAGGTATAAAATTAAAGAAAAAAGTAGCCACTTTCTTTGAGTGTATAATTTGTATGTAACGTAAATCATTCTACCCATTGAGCAATCTGTCACGTACAGAATTGTCGAAAATTGCCATTTTTGGGGGATCATAACTCCTGAACCACTGGAGATGTTTTGTTGAAAAAATTTTTGTGGGCTATTGGGGGACAGGGATAATGTATTCACAAAAAATTATCAAAATCGAAGACAGAAAGTTTGATTCCGAACTTTTAAGAGGCGGAGCTCAGGAGTTCCCTCTGCTTTAAATAGCCGGAGCTCCAAAGCACGATATTGAAGGGTAGGAACATTATTAGTCTGTATGTACACTTGACTGTGCAACGTTTTATTAGTACCTTTAACCATAAAAAACTGAATGAAGTTGTAGATAGACAAAAACTGGACAACTGCTCTTTTATGCTTTAAACATTTGGCAAGTAATATTATAGAATAAAAGGAAAAAAATGTGTAATTACCAAAACAAATAAAAAGCTAATACAACGCAATAATGACACACAAAAAATATTTACAATTATTAATAGATAAGTGAAAGATATTTGTAAAAACCGCCGATTTTTCGAGGGAAATAGCCCAGAGATTAAAAAAATAGCAATGGAACAGTGTTATCACGTCACCTTGAACTTTGATTCAAGAAATAGCAGCATAAACCACGTCCAGGTTAAAGTAGTTCAATCAATCCGTCTTCCACTAAGTGCTTTATAGCCTTATAGGGCAGTACGTGACGGGATTTTTTTTCAATGTTCAGTTCAATTATCGTGGTTTCATCTGTAGGGTGTTGAATTTCCACACGCGGCACGTCTTCTTTTGCCTCTATGAATACCAAACTGGTAAGAGGGGGTATTGACGCTAAAAAACAGTATCGCATAGCAGACCTGTTCACAGTCTGGAAATACCACCTCCTTCCGGATATTTAGTGGCTGCGCCCCCCTCCCCCGGCCTAAAAATGAAAAAGTACCCTACCCGAGCATTATGGCACCCTCTTTGATCTATTATGACCCCATCATCGCAAAATTTTCGCAGTTTTTATATAATTTCAATGCTTTTTAAGCCACTTTACTTTTTGCCCTTTTTTCCTTCTTTTTTTCTCTTTGTCACCTGCTTCCCCTCCCTCGTTTCAAAAAAGTTGCCCCCCAATGAAACTCCCGGGGGGAAGGGGGAAAGTGTATAGCATACATGGGCAAGTTGGCCCGGAGTGGGAGGGTTAAACCCCAAATTAAGGGGGGTTAAAATCCGAGAAACGCGAAATACCCATATCGTTTTTTTTCTGGAGTGCATTTTACCCATATCGTTTTTCGATTTTGAAGGAAAAATAGGTAAAAAACGCTAATTTTAGGTCAAAAAGCCCTTTTTATTGCATTTTGAGCTTTTTATTGCTTAAAACAATTATTTTGACCTCAAAACTTTAGTTTGGAGGCAGTTAGAAGTCATTTTATAGAAATTTTTTCTTCATTTTTCCAAAATTGGGGGGGTTAACCTTTTCTCCCCCCCCCACTTCTGAGTGGGGGGGGGGTTTAAACCCCCCTTCTCAGAATTCGGGGGGGGGTTAACTCCCCCCGTGCCCATGTATGGTGTACAGGTCTGGCATAGTGATGTTCTCCGAATAGTGAGAAAAAATTTTCCGTTATTATTACATAATAAAAATACCCTTTCAATGTTTTACCTTGTATACCTTTCAAAATTTATAGTACTTTCTGAATTTTTAACATGGCCACACGGGGATGGGAACCTCCCTTTTAGGTCAGTAAGATAAATTTAAAGGTTCCGAGATAAAATTTAAAAAATTTTTTTCTTGTGCTCTGCTTCTCTGAGCGCAAACTCAACGTTTATCTTGTTAAAATAATTAACGTTTCTAAAAACAAAAATTTTAAAATACTGAATTGTTTCCTAATAAAATTTTTGTTTTGTTTTTGGACATAGTTATCGAAATTAATAGGAAAATCTAAAATATTTGGTATAATAATTAAATAAATACTTAAGGTCTCTCCGGACAGTTTTTATTGCAGAGCGTTCAGTAGTAAACCATTTGCAATAAAGAGCAAAAATTACCCATTTTTATTTACACACAATTTATTTTTGAATTATTATACTTTTTTTGAGTATTATAATATTTTAAAATATTCAAATGACGAAAATTTGACTAATTGGCGAAAAGCAAACAACAAATCCTGTTTAATGATACAACAACAATAATGATATTTTTTGAATTTATGTGAAATAAATTTTTAAAATTTAAAAATAAAAAAAAAAACATTAATAAAATCAAAAAAAATTTGTGGCCAAATCTGTGTTATGTGGGAATCGATCTCGGGACCTTTCATACATTTGACGACGCGCTAACCGACAATGCCACTGCTACCATGGGACGATGAGCTCTAAAAGTGATTTATAAACAAAAGCTCTGAAATAAATCGATAAAACGCACGACGCACGACAGAACTATTTATGCGTTAAAAAATATACAAAAGATATTATGGCCTTCCAAAAATTATAAATTTCAATAGAAATATACTATCTGGAGCTTTAAATTTTACCAAATTAAATTAAATCGAAGTTTTACGGAAATTTTAAAAAAATTAGCCCCCATTTTTCACGGAAAATCGTATATTAAACCATAAATAACAACAATATTCAGTTTAATTTTTACGTACGTAAAAGAGGGTAACTGTGTCTCTCTATTGGAAGTATTTTTTTAAATAAATAGTGTCAGTAAATATTTTTAAGGGTTTAAAAAAATTTCATTGCAATTTGATTTTTAATATCAATTATTTCAATTACTTACAATAATATAATGAATGTTCACTTTATAATCGTGATATTTCTGCCTTTTTAACACTCATATAAATTTTTTAGTGAAATATTACTGTATTTCACGAGTTCTCGTATGCCAAAAATCGCGATTTTCGACACTTAAGAAAACTGTCCGGAGAGACCTTAAAGCGAAGGGCAAATGATTTTTTTATAATGTGCGTTATATTTGAATCTCCCCCCGTCCGAAAATCCAAAACTGGTACCGATTTTTTAAAAAAATTTTACTGCTAAAAAAAGATGTATAATATACGTTCATTTGTGCAAAATAGTGAAAAAATTCTTTACCTAGTGTATTGTACTCCAGTTTTTGAAGTTGTTCTGGAAGATGCCTTAAAATCGACGTATCCAAATGACTAACGATCGATTGTTTAAACCTAAACTTTGTTTTGATGATGACAAAGATAACTAGGAATGCAGTGGTGCACTGACAAGCACCTGCACTGGCGCCAAGAATGCATAAGAGTAGAGAATGTCCGACTGTGTGTTAAACAGTTGTTCAAATTATAGGTAGATTTTTCCACGGTGCAAAATTTTTATCAGGTAAAGAAATCTAATACGACCTGTGGAATAATTTACAATTTGTGGAAGAATCTACATGACAATTTTTTTTACGTAATACTGTAGATTATCCCATATGATAACCGCGAATTTGCAAACAAAAAACTGCAAACGTATAACTCTTTGATGATGATTTTTTTCACGTGACGTTGTCAAAATATTCAACGTTTTTGTTGAATCCAACGTATAAATTATTTTACATGTTGTTAAAACATCAAATATTTCGAAAAATTTGAATTATTTTACAGTATTATGTAGACAAATTTGTTGTATGCATTTTGCGTTTACAATTTTTCATTTTGCAAACTTCGAACTGCAAAAATTTGCAAACATGAAATACTCCAATGAGGTTTTTTTCCTAAGTGATGTTGTCAAAATATTCTAGGTTTTTTGTTGCATCGGACGTACAAATAATTTTATATGTTAAAACATGGAATATTTTGGCTAATTTAAATTATTCGACAGTGTGGTATGTTGAAAAACTTTATCCAGGAGTTTTGCGTTTGCAAATTTTTATTTCTACGTGATAAAAAATCTACACTGTGAAATCATCTACCTACAATTTAAACAACTGTTTAACACATAGTCGGACATTCTCTACTCTTATGCATTCTTGCTGACGCCAAGGTTTTAAGCGTTGACCCAGCCTCACCTCAAAACTGGCCAGTGCCGGTGCTTTAACACAGGGTATTTTCACGACCCAGATCACCGTCTACGGGAAAAGGCACTGGTGCATCTCCATAATTTTTAAGGGGGGGGGGCGGGAGGGGAAGGGATCAAGGACGGTCCGACCCCTAGCGCGAAAATTTTGGATCCCCTCGCCCTTTCCCTTTCATAAAAAAAATTCAATTGAAAGCTTTATCGTCGCCCAAAACTCAAAGAGGGGTCTCATCTAACGCCCCGTCGTGGCGAAGCCAAATACCCCCTGCTCTTTTTTCACAGCCAATTTACGGATATAATTTTTGACCTGTATTAACTACCAAAAACACGTTTTTGGGAAAAACCAGTACTTTTTACAGATTTTTTAGGCCTAAATAATCTATTTTAGTCTATGAAATTCAAAATTGAGACTTAAAAACAAGTCGCCTGATATTCATCTTACTATTTAACGTCGTACATGAGCAGCATAGGTGTTCTTGCAAGGCCAGTGGTACATACTCCACACACAATAGAGCTTATTTGTCCACTGGTTTGCTATAGTCCACGATTTTGTTTGAAAATGAGACGTTTTCTTTAATATGAAATATTGAACGTCTAATAAATATTTATATAGAAATATCTTCGAATACATTTTTAATCTAAGTACATTTTCAACGTTTATTTCTAGGTATAAAAAACGGGTTTGTTTAAGTTAAATTGCCGTTTAAAATGTATTATGAAAAAAATGTTTTTTATTTATTTGATTCAGATTATTGTTTAATTAAGAAAATAATTTACTCTTCTGCAAATACTTTTTCATCATCTGTCATTTTAGATTCTAAATTATTGTTCAACAATCGCATATCTTCGGCCAAACAGTGAAACACATAAGTTTCAATCTAAAACACAAAGAAAACATTTTATATATCATTTAGTTTTCTAATAGACATAAATGGGCGGGGGGGGGGGGTTATATCCTCAAAAATATCGAAACCTGTCGACACCACCTCCCTTAAAATTTGGGGGTACCCTGGACACCCCTCCCTCCAATATGGAGGGGGGGGGGCGTTCCCTGTACTAAAACGCTAAAAATGGGTACTTGTAGTATACTCCTTGTCCGAAAATCCGGGAGGCTGTCCAGCATACATGAGCATGCGGGAGGGGTAGGGCGGGGTCCACCCCATAGCCTCTAAATTTTGGCTTTCCCCCTAGAAAAAAATACAGTTCCCCCTTCCCCAAAATTTTCGAATTTTTTTACTCCTTGACCCACCTCCAGATTTTGAAATCTGACCCCCCCTCCGTTCTCGAGAAAATTTTAAGTAATTTTTTATACTAAAGTTTCTTCCAAAAACGTGAAGTTTTAACACAAATTCATGTTTTTACTCCTTTTTTATACCACAATATAGCTTTTTATTCAATAAAATGTAGTATTATCTTACAAAAAAAACTATTATTACACTTTTAATGGTTTGAAAGTATTTTGCTTCGTACATTGGACCCCACCTGACCCCCGCTACGTTTCAAAATCTTCCACCCATGGTCGACCTCCCTAGAACGCTATGGGGGAATTCCACCCCCCTAGGACCCCATAGATTTTGAAATGTCATTTACGCGGGGTAAACACGTAACACAAACATAGGTAAGCACGGTCGGGGAAGCTAGGGGGGGTGGTTACCCGGGGTAAATCGAATTTTGCATTCTAGGAGGGGGGTCCCAGGGGAGTCCGGACCCTCCCCTAGTTTTTCAGGGGGGAGGGTCGACCCGAGGTGCGAAATTTTGAAATCTAGAGGGGGGTTAGGGGTAAAAAATTCGGAATTTTTGGGGGAGGGGACCCATATCGTACCCATACCCATATCGCAAAATACCCATATCTTGGGGTGCTTTTTGGTGCTTTTTTGTTTTTGGCTTTTTTGCTTTGTTTTGCTCTTGTTTGGGGCGTTGGTTTTTTAGTTTTTTTTCTTCATTTTTCTTGGGGGGGTTCTTTTTCTCCCTCTCTAGCTTCGCATGCTCCTATGTTTGTGTTTCGTGTTTCCCGTAATGCATTTCATCTATGGGGGTCTAGGGGGTGGATTCCTAGCTTTCTAGGGGGGTGCATGGGTGGGATTTTGAACGTGCGGGGGTCGGTGGGGTCGATGTCGAGAATCTTTCACATTTAAGGTGTATAATAGTTTTTTCTAGATATCTAATTTTATTGATATTCTGTATAAGGGTGTAAGCTGATATGTTGTTTCGTTTTTGGAAAATTTAGTATAAAGGTCCTATTTTCCCGGGGGGAGAGGGGGGGGGGTCGATTTTCGGGGGGTCGGGGTATTCGATTTGGGGGAGGGGCCCTAATTTTCGTCTGGGGTGGGTGGCCCCTGCCTCCCCCTTCTCCCTATGAGAAAATCCCCTCCTAGTTCGGTGACTGTGTTCATCTATGGTGGGGTCCACCTCCCTAGCCTCGAAATATCGGACCCCCGCTCAAAAAAAACTAGGGCCCTTTCCCGACGTCGTTTCTTTTTTGGGGGGGGGGGATTTAGTAAAATTTTTGAGAACCCCTAATTTTTGAAAAGGTTAAAAAACAGGGATAAGCTGTATAACACACTGTTTTTGGCCTAATAATGTACTATCTAATGTTTTTAGCGTTAAAAAATGTTTTCTTGTTAAAAATACATTAGCAGACATTGGCATGGCAGAGCCTGGATTTCACAAAAAAACTGATTTAAAGACCTTTAAGACCCTCTTCCTGCACCCACACTGTAAACCAAAGCAGATGGGCAGCATCTTTATGTTTTAGGGTATCTTACCTATATGGAAAAAATTACCGAGCCATTGCTATAGGCGATTGGAAATTTTAGGAAGGAGAAAAGTATATACACAAGTCAATCAAATATGATTGCTTGTTTGCTTAATGTGTAGTATTTATTGTTTATTTTAAAATTTTTGTGTTCTTTTTTCAATACCATTAGGCAAGATAAATAGTGAGAAATACGCATATTATGGAACTTGACCGCTAAGCGAAGCGAAAATTCTTTTTTTTTTGCTTTTTGGGGGTGAATTGTTGTACCAAAGCTATTTTATTTGTTTTAGCGAGGCGCTAGAAAATTTTAAATTTTCAGCCTCCTGAAAACCCAAATTTTACCATCTGGCGACGATTTCGAGGGGGGGGGGGGCCCGCCCCCCCGCCCAACCACTATCCTTATTTTTTCCCTGTCCCACCGTTTCGGGGGGGGGGGCGGCCGCTCCCCCCGCCCCCCCTGGGTACGTCCCTGCTTATTGTAGTATATAGAATAATTCCGAAATTTGGGGGCGGGGGGCGGAACCTACCCTTAATTTTTGAAAACGTTAAAAAGCAGGGATAAACGTAGATAATGCTGTATAATACACTGTTTTTGGCCTAATAACGTATTATCTAATGTTTTTAGCGATAAAAACATGTTTTCTTAGTTAAAAATTACATTAGCACACATTGGCAGAGCCTGGATTTGACAAAAAAAGAATTTAGAGACCTTTCTGACCCCTTGGCTACACCCGCATTGTAAACCAAAGCACATAAGCAGCATCTCAACTCCATGTTATTTAGGGTATACCTACTTACCTATATGAAAAAAATCTGAGCCAATGCTATAGGCGGCTGGAAAATTTAGGAGGGGGGGTACATAAATCAACTAATATGATTGTTTGTTTAGCTTTCTGTGTAGTACTTATTACTTATAAAAAATATTGTACTAACTTTGAAATAACATTAGCATTAGGCAAGATAAATAGCGAGCAAGGGCGTAGCCAGGGGGGTTATGGGGGTTGTAACCCTCCCCCCTTTTGGGCTGGCTGAGGTAAAAATTTAGGGGTCCTAAGAGAACAAATTTTAAAATTTTTTCTCATGCTTTGCTCCGCTCAGCGCTCGACACTTATATACTTTTTTACAACTTTTAAGTGGTTTTTAATTAATTTCAAAGAATATTTTTGAAAATTTTTTCGTGCTGTCGCACGATTTTTAATGTTATGCCTTTTTAAACTTAACATTTTTTAAGTTTAACTTAAAAAACAATGCAAATAACAGCAAAAAGAATCATTTAGCGCGAAGCGCAAAAAATTTTTACCCTTAATGTCTTTTTTACGGTATTTTGAAAATTTGGAGTACAACCCCCCTCCTTTCGAAAAATTTGTATGGAGTACTACCCCCCCCCCCCCCTCTGGATTTCAAACTGACCTACCCCGGGTCGATACCCCTAAAAAGTATGGGGCCAACATGTCACCGCAAAAGTTTTGTTGTTTAAAATTGTTTAATTCTTCACCAGATTTGATTATTAAAATATCTTAAACGTTTTAAGTATTTCATTTTCTATTTAAAATAGACTAACCTTTTCAATTCTTTTTCGCAAGTAGGAGTTCAACATATATCGTATTCTATCAATCTAAATTAATAAGAAATAGCAGGTAGTTGAATTGCATTATTTTGTATAAATAGGTATATATGGACGTAGCCAGCCAGAAGCTGAAGTCTAGGCCTAGCAGGGGCTCTAGTCTCTAGACATTTCTACTTTGAGTCGCAAAGGTAAAAATTTAGAGGAAGTCTAGTCTAGGCCTGGCAGAGGATCTTAAAAATTAAAAAAATTAAAAGGTACCCTTCGATTTCTCTTTCAGGGTGGGGAGAACGACATTATGAAGCTATTGAAAGCTGTACTTCACCATACCTCCCGTGCATAGGTGGCATAGGTGAGAAAGAGGGGGGGGGGCAGGGTGGGGTCCAGCCCCCTCCTAGCCTCGAAATTTTGGGACCCCCCCCTTAGACGAAAATCTAGGGGCCCCCCCTCTCCCCAAATTTCCGAATTTTTTACCCCTGACCCCCCTCTAGATTTTAAAATCTGATTTAAAATTGGATTTGGGGGCATACATGGGCACGGGGGGGGGGTTGGGGGGGGTTACCCCCTTTCCCCCCAAATTTTGAGAAAAAAGTGGTTTACCCCCCCCATCAGAAGTGGGGGGGGGGGGGAAGGGGGGGGGGGTTACCCCCTCATTTTGGAAAAATGAAGAGAAAAAATGTCTTTAAAATGACTTTAACTGCCTCCAAACTTAAATTATGAGGTCTTAATTTATGTTTTAAGCAATAAAAAGCTCTAAATTGCAATAAAAAGTGCTTTTTGACCTAAATTTAGCTTTTTTGACCTATTTTTCCTTCAAAATTCGAAAAACGATATGGGTAAAATGCCCTCCAGAAAAAAAACGAGTATAGGGTATTTTGCGTAATTCGATTTTAACCTCCCCCTAATTTGCCGACGTTCTCACCCCCCCATCGGTGGGCAGCATGCCCTGTATGTTTGGGGGTATCCCGTACCTGATTCCCAAAATTTAGGGAGGTGTCCCAAAAATTTTTGGTGTATTGGGTATACCTCAACATACTTATTTTTAGCGTTTTTAGTACTAGGTGGGAGTGGGACCTCCCAAATTTTAAAAGGGGTGTCTGGAACTGGAGTGAGTACCTCCAGTTTTCAGGAAGAATGGTCCTATAACCCCCTCCCTGCTCACCTATACTCCCGTGTACTTACTCTTAAATAGGTTTTTACTACTTTCAAAAAAAAAAATGCAGAAAAAACAAAGATGTATTATGCAGATTTGTTTAGACAGTATGGTATATTTAAAGAAAAAACCTTTTGGTAATACTTTTGCTTCTGCCCAAACTTATAAAAAATATTTGCTAAAAAATAAAGTAAATTATGCACTTCTAATCTATGGACCAAACTTCGAGTAGAATTCTTCTTTCTTTTTAAATTTTCCTCAAAAGCATCCACTTGATCATATAAACTATCAACAAACAAATATTTATGTGGAAGTAACTCTGGGGAAGCCAATTCGTTACACCAAGCCTAAAAAGCAATGTAAACCATTGATTGCAGAGGTAAAACAACATTATGAATTTAAAAAAATTTTTTTATAATTTTTCTATTAACGCGCATTAAATCTTTGCTTACTTTAGCGTGTATGTGTATCAGTTGCAATGGGATTGGGAAATACTTTTAAAACCAAGATTAGGGGAGGGAATGTGCTTGGATGTCATTTTTAGACATTCGCCGATGCAAATGTAGAATTTGGAAAACAATTTCGCAAATTTGGAAACAGAAATTTGCGGACGCAGATGTGGATCTCTATTAAATGCATTCTTACTACCATAGTATCATTATTGTAAATTCTCGAAATAGAAAGCACTTAACCCCGTTTTTCAGTTAGAAGGAAAAAAGGGTTAAAAATGTCAATTTAAGTAAAAAAAGGTTTTATTTTCATTTTCGACTTTTTTATTATTAGAACACTCATTTAGAGCTAAAAACTAGGTGGGCAAGGGGGGAGGTTAGCCAACCTCCCCCCAAAATCTCGACTATAGCCGACACCACCCCCCCTAAAATTTGGGGGTACCCCGGACACCCCTCTAAAATTTGGGGGGTTCCAGTACTAAAACGCTAAAAATGGGATATTTGAGGTATACCCAAAAAAAATTTTTGGGACACCCCCCAAATATCGGGGATACCCGCCCCCCAATAAATCCAGGAGGCTTCCCACCTATGCCCTCAACCCACCCTCCCTCCACCCTCCTGCGCAGTACGCACTCATCCTCCAATGGCCGGTGCCCTACTGGCCACTTCACAAAATACTTATTTAGAGAAGTTTAAATGCAAACTGCTTGTGTGACTTAAATTTTAAGAGACTTTGAAGTTTTGAAGAAATACACTTGTAAGGAGTTAAATAAAAGGTTTCATTTTATCTGCACATTAGACATTTATTTAGCTTTCTGAAAATCTTTAAAATCTTTAATAATGTCCATGTGTATAGTAGAGTATGTATTTGATGTAACAACCACCTAGGACACCAATACCAGTACTGGAGTCTGGAGGTAGGTATTTAAAAATTTATATTTTCTACCGGTGCAACCAGTGCCGTGCCTAGGGGGGGGGCTGCCCCCTCCCCAAATCCGGCGAAGCCGGATTTTTTTATAAAGGGGAAAAACATTTTTACGTTTTTTTTTAAATTTTGGGAGAAAAATTTTTTTCTTTAATAGGTATTAATACAGAAACTTTCCAAAAGCAAAAGTATATTAATCGTCCAAAAACCTTCCAAAAGCATATTAATGGTCAAAAAACCAAAATTTTCCCGCTACGAGGGTAGTTTAAATTGACATTTTATTTTAGTTTGGTAAAAGTATCGTCTGGATTTAAAATTTCTAGTGTATTTTAGCGCCTTAAATTCAAAATTCCCCCCCAGGGGCATTCTGCACCCTTGACCCCTCTCTCTGACAAGGGGCTCTGCCCCTTGATCTCGCTGGGTGGCTCTCGTCTCCCAGACCCCCCATATCTGGGGGCTGCCGCCTCTCAGACCCCCCTTCAGGATTAGTATTTACCCCCTCCCCAAATGAAATCTTGGGCACGCCACTGGGTGCAACCTTCCTTCTTAGAATTTGGAGAGCACTAAAATTTAATCTTTCTCTTGCCTGGGATTGAAACAAATAATCCGTTATCGCTTATTATCGCTTGAATTTTATTAATATTTATGTATTGTACTTTAACAATGTTTTTACGTATTGGTAACTGTGTTTATTGTTTTAAAAAAACAACAAACTTTGTTTCTTAAGTGTAAAACAACATAAATTACCGTTTCAACAGTTTTTAAAACTTCTGCAGGCGTTATAAAACTTTCAATATCACTTCCAGAGGCTGAAATATTTAGTTCTTCCATTGTTTAAGGCATAATTTTCTTTTCTTTTCTAAGCAAAACTTAAAAATTAAGCAAAACTTTATCATGATAAATTTGTATTTAATGATGCTTTTTGAACTTAATAGTAAAAGCCTTATTTTTTTCCTAAGCCTAAGCAAAACTCAAAAATCAAGGAAAATTTTATCATTGGGGTGGAAACTCGCGTTTTAGAAAGTACGTTTACAAAATCGCATCCAAAAGACGAGTTTTCCGAAGACGAGATGTTTAAAAGACGAGTTTTCCGAAGACGAGATGTAGAAGACGAGATGTTGAAAGACGAGATGTAGAAGACGAAATTTCCGGACACCAACTCCGGGTTCCGAGCAATCTCCCAACAAAAAGGGTGAATCTCCCAACTGTGGAATCTCCCAACAGTTTGTGGAAAGTCCCAACAGAATCAAAAAATACGTTTGCAACAAACACCATTTTATTTTTTAGTCAATTAACACTATAATTAATAAAAATATAGCATTAAATTCTTTATTCAAAAAACTGAGTACCTAAGCCTAAGCAAAACCTAAAAATCAAGCAAATTGTATTATGGTAAATTTGTATTTAATGATGCTTTTTAAACTGAAGAGTAAAAACTTTATTTTTTTCCTAAGCCTAAGCAAAACCCAAAAATCAAAAATTCTCATTGGGGTGGAAACTTGCATTTTTGAAACACGTTTACAAAATTGCATAATTCCATTTATTTAATGCATTTATTTATTTTCGGTTGTTTAAAATTATCGTGTTTTACACCGGTTTTGCAAACGTATTTCTAATATTTGAACTGTTGGGAGATTCATCGATTGGTTGGGACTTTCCACGTTGGGACTTTCCTCAGTTGGGACTTTGCCCGGTTCCGAGCAATCTCCCAACAAAAAGGGTGAATCTCCCAACTGTGGAATCTCCCAACTGTTTGTGGAAAGTCCCAACAGAATCAAAAAATACGTTTGCAACAAACACCATTTTATTTTTTAGTCAATTAACACTATAATTAATAAAAATATAGCATTAAATTCTTTATTCATAAAACTGAGTACCTAAGCCTAAGCAAAACCTAAAAATCAAGCAAAATTGTATTATGGTAAATTTGTATTTAATGATGCTTTTTAAACTGGAGAGTAAAAACTTTATTTTTTTTCCTAAGCCTGAGCAAAACCCAAAAATCAAAAAAAATTCTCATTGGGGTGGAAACTTGCATTTTTGAAAGTACGTTTACAAAATTGCATAATTCCATTTATCATTCATTTAATGCATTTATTTATTTTCGGTTGTTTAAAATTATTGTGTTTAACACCGGTTTTGCAAACGTATTTCTAATATTTGAACTGTTGGGAGATTCATCGATTAGTTGGGACTTTCCACGTTGGGACTTTCCTCAGTTGGGACTTTGCCCGATACCCAACTCCGCAATCCGCAGCGGAGCGGAAAACGGCTAACAGGAGAAAACTCCGCAGCTGACTCCGCAGCGGAGTTTAAGCCTACGCCTTCCTAAGCCTAAGCAAAGCCTAAACACAAC
>JASAMX010035209.1:0-17209 GCA_030248175.1 Microlaimidae sp. YZB2_3 | reverse complement strand
GCCGGGGCCGGGTAGAGAATTGCGTTTGCCGGGGCCGGGGCCGGGGCCGGGGTGGAAAATGCCCGGGCAATAAGGTGGGGGCCGGGGCCGCGGTCGATCCCTATTCATATATTACTTTATTTTATCCTATTTGCATTTATTCCGTAATTATGATTATATATTGCATTGAAAAATTTAATTTTGTTTGTATTTTAGTTCGTTTGATGATGGTTGTGTGATACAATCAAAACGTCACGTAGAATTATGCATTCAATAAATATTTTATCGACTGTGTTTCTTTTTATAATAAGATGTCGGTTTCCATCTAACCAAAGTTTTCATCAAATTTTGTCATTTTTTTCCTAATAATCAAATATTAATATACAAAAAGTCCTTATCTTTATATAAAGATCTGGTTTAACCGGATCGGAACACTGTTATTTTTTTGACATTTTTTAAAATATCAAAAATAAATCGTCGCCACTACCGTAAAATCATTCGCAGTCATTATGAAAAACTCGTCTCTGTGCTCATTCTATAGCTTACAGAAAATTTAAAATGGGTCTTAGTCGCATGTGTTTTAGGCACACTGTGGCTCATTCTGGAGTTGTAAAGACGAAATTGTTTTGAAGTTTTATAAATTTGGTTATGACATTAACCGGATCGTGGATTTGTTACTGATTAATTTGAAATAAACATAGGCTCATTGGAAAGAAGATTTACGCAACTTTGTTGGGAGCCACTTTCTTATTTATGTCTTTGTTATCGATTTATTGATCAAAATAATAAACTTAAAAATAAAAAAACTTCTGGACCGCTAAATAAAAGTAAAGTTAAAATTTACCACCGTTTTTTAATAATGGTTGGTGGGCGCCCAGAGTTGAATTGCCACGTTGCGCTCCCGCGCCACTCATGAAATGACTAGTTTGTTTTAAACAATAAATAAGAGTACAATTGTATTTAATAATTTTAGGTGCATATGTGTGTTTGGACGAAGAATTAGAAGCGAGAAAAAGTACTAAATTAATATACCTCGTCATGGCTATGGTACCCGCAGTTAGTTCCAAAGTAATACTTGTAGCAATGTTATTATATGTATAATAATAGCTGTTAAAATAAACTTTAACAAAAATAATATAAAAAGAACCAAGCTTGCATTTGTTTCAGAAAACACTCTGTTTTGTCACAAGTTTACTAATAAAATAACTTAGGGTAACTGACTTAATTTTGGCCACACCTTATTTTCGGCCACCAATTTAGGGTTTTAGAAAATCGGCTTATTTTTAAAACACAAAAGAACTAGCACAAAAGTAACTGAATGAATGTTGAATAAACTGTTTTTGCAAAAGCTTTTTATTTGTGTTATTCTGCATTATCAACATTTTCATACAAAAAGTGATTTTTTGTGATTTTCTGGATTTTTGCTTTGTGTTTAAACTGCATCAAATTTAGAACGAAGCACTTTATAATTTTAAAATAACTTCTATTTAAAGCTCAAAATTGTAAATTTTCATGCTTTGATATTTTCTTTAAAATCACTTTACAATGCGTTTAACTAACTGCGCATTTTAATATTCCGTTAATTTCGGCCACCTTAAAATTCACGTGAAAGAACCTGTTTTACACTATGTGCACCATCATATGTACGGGTGGGGTTTCATAACACATAATTTACCATGTTGTATTAAATTATGAATAGACCGAAAGGAATTTCTTAAAAATAATATAGAAACACAATAAAAAAGTCAGGTTATTTTTTGGCGGAGGGATGCAGTCATATACTGAATATAATAAAAATCAATGTCAATGTAGTTTCCCCCGCCCAAGTACCCAACCCACCAGTTACCACGATATAGAGTACCAATATTTCAAAAAGTTGTGAAAGTAAATTAAAACACGGTAAAAATGTCAGGTTATTTCTTTTGGCGGAGGAATGCATTCATAAAAATTTTGTAGTAAACATCTGTGCGGGCTGGAGTAATCCAACTTCCAATTAACTAGGTTTGAACTATCAAAAACCAGTAGATGAATTTCTCAAAGACTATTGAAATGCAGTAAAAAAACTCAGGTTATTTTCTTGGCGGAGGAATGCAGTCAGATATTAAAAATCAAAGATAGGCAAGGGTTGGTGTGGAATTATACCACTCCTTAACTTTTTTAACGTTTTGTTTATCCTTAATTAAAGTTGATGATTTTGGGTTATGTAATCGTTTTTTTTTTGTTTTAGGTTTTTGTTTTTGTTTTTTTAAAACATAAAACGTGGCCGAAATTAAGGCGGATTTTGTTTTTTTTTTGTAAGTTTTAGGTTAAAAATATAAAAAACTTAATAGAGCGGAATAAAATTTTTACCAGGCTTTCCTTAAAGTTGGCTGGTGGTAACAAAAGCCATTTGATGTTGAAAATATTTTTTCACACCAAAAAAATTCAACAAAAAACACGTGTTATTAAAACTTGTGTTTTTTGAGGTTTTTACATAATTATTTAAAGTCTTGCTAATAGCTATAAAAGTTTGCAAACCGGAAAAAATTAAGTTATATGTACCAAGAACAATACCTAAGAATAAATCTTCAACATTTTAAAATATTTATTGTTCGTTTTAGCAATAGTTATAGCCAGTTTTTTCTAGGTGGCCGAAGTTAATGGCACACGCCTTAACTTCGGCCACTATAAAAACAAAGTTTAAAACAAAGTTTTTTTTAAGTGTCACTGAAATTTTTAAGTTTTGCACTGGAATAACAAAAATAGCTGTCGTTTGATTTTTAGACCGAATCCTGGCTCAATTAGAAGTGCTAGGAAAAACTTATTCAAAAAAATAAAAAAAGGTGGCCCAAATTAAGTCAGTTACCCTACAATATTCTGCTTAGATAATTTTCCCGATTTAATAAAAAACAAAGCTTTTGTTCTACCTAGGATAATTTTAAAATTGATGCAGTCGCCCGCAACAAAAAAAACACGTCACGATAATAGAATGAGTCATAAAATACTCATAATTGTGATTTTTTATTTTCTAATAAACAAATAATATAAACTTTATGAGTCAGAGTCACGTTAAATTTTTTAATTGTGATAGCTAATCGCTATCAATTTTTTTGATAGCGAACAGATTTAAATGAAGTTTTGTAGAAACGAAAACTTGGTATTAACAAACTTTTGTTTTAAATTCGCGCCAATAATTTTTTATCTAACATATTTTTAGTTTATATCATGCTGTTGAGGTTTATATTTAATTTGCGTAAGTATGTTCTTCAACTTGTATATAGAATTCTAGATTGTTGTTGGTTTACGCTTATTTTTTTCTGAAAAAATAAAGAAACAAAATATATTTATAACACACGTTTATTTGTTAAACGAAATTGAAAGATCTAAATTTAAATTAAGAATAAAGACATACATTTTGTGAGTAATAGCGTAAAATTGTTTATTCGGAGTATTTTGCACTGATAGCATGGCTTTGAGCAAATTAAAAACTGTATTAAAATCTTTATTGGTAAAACGGCGACGTTTCGACACTGAATAAAACAGGTCTTTGTCAAGCAACTAAATAAAGAAACTTTTTAGGATAAAATAGGAATAAATAAACACAAACAGTGGAATAAAAACAAACTATCTAAATATATATAAAATTTGTTTACGAAACACGAAATATAAGATGTTGAATATAAAAAACGTGGTTAAAGAATAAATTAATGCAAAAAGAACAAACAATAGGAAAGTTGCCTATGGTTAAACGTCAAAAAATGGCGCAATAAATTTTTTGGTAATTTACTAACAAACAAACGAAAAACAGACAAGGGCACAGAATATTTAAAAGCTTAGGATTATTTTTGTTTGCAGTTATTAAACAAGCTTCCTTAAAACATAAATTATGAAAATTACTATCAAACGCCAAATACTTAGAAAAACTAAAACTGTGTCCTGTGTTACGTGAATGCAATGAAATTGATGATAATGAAGAGTCTTTGTAAGAAGATTGTGCAGCTCGTATGTGTTCGGACAGTCGAATTGAAAAAGAATGCTGTGTTCTACCTATATAGAATTTATCACAAACATCACAACAAAGTAAATACACAACATTATTTCGAGTTAAATCAATGGTTTGGGAATCTTTAAGATAAAATAACATGGAACGTAATGTTTGAGGGGATTTAAAATATGTTGAAAAACCAGCCATTTTTAAAATATTTTTAATGCTATAAGAAACTTTGCCAAAAAATGGTAGAGAAATAGAAGGGAGGTACGTTTTTGGGATTGGAGGAGGAGCACATCCTGATTTAAGATTAGTTAATTTAAAAAATTTGGAAACAAAATCTTTACTGTACCCGTGCTTATAAACAAATGTATTATACAAAAATTTAAACTCATTTTGCAAAGAAATTGAATTAGTACAATACCGAAGAGCCCTTAATTTTAACGTGTTTAGAGTGCTAGAAATGTAAGTAAAATTGTTTATAGCTACAAAAAAACGCATTATTTACTTTTTTTCTAATAATCAGATAACAGAACTAATATTTTACTAAGCATAGACTATGCATAGTTTAATTCTACTGTATCATCATTTCATTTTTCTTTTCTTTTTTTCTTCTTTTTCTCTTTTTCTTTTTTTTCTTTTCTTTTTTTATCAACAACATCAATTTTGCAACTTAATCGCCGCCAACGTAAACTATGATTTTAAAAAAAATATCAACATAGCTATCTGAAATGACTTTAAAAGCTCAAAAAGAGCGCTTATTTAAGTCGGTTGTAAAACTTTTCTTGAATGCTTCCAAAGAATTGACAGTTACTTGAGACGGGGGTAGATTGTTCCAAGATGTAATCACTCTATTTGCAAAAGAAAATTTCCTTGCATTAATTCGGCTTTCTTCAACAGCCAAATTAAAGGGATGACCACGGGTTGGCTGCAGGTTAAACTTAAAAAATCATTGGCTTGCAAATTGTTTAAGCTATGTATAATTCTAAAGCACTCATATAAATCAGTTTTGTCTCTTCGGTCCTTAATCTTTCTAAACCTAGGTAATTCAGTCTTTGTTCATAACCAAAAGGTAACAACTTGCATTTATAAAACAACCTCCTAGTAAATTTTGTTGCATTTTTTCCAAAATGTTTATATGTTTTTGTAAATAAAGGTTTCAAACTGCACTAGTATACTCCAGAATTGGTCTAACATAGGACTTATATGCCCTGAGAAGATTATTTCTAGAGTTTGAATTGAATGTTCTAAAAATTAGGGATGCCACTCTCATTGCTTTTTTTGCTGTTATTTTACAGTGTTTAGAAAATTTCATAAGTTCACGCACCAATTCTGTAGTTACAGGTACATTTACCAAGCTTATATTTACAAATTAACTCCTTGCTATAATTTCAAATATGAAGAACTTTACATTTATAATCTGAAAATTGCAATTGCCAGTCTTTTGACCAGCTGTATATTCTATTTAAATCTTTTTAAATTTTTAAAGTTTGAATGTGCTAATCTTTAGATGAAAATTTTGAAAACAACTTTATCATCTGCAAAGAGTCTAATTTGTAAGTACTTAAAACAATCAACAATATCATTAATATAAATAAGAAAAAGAAATGGACCCAAAATAGAACCCTGAGGAACTAAATTTTTATAGGAAACGATTTGGGTACTGAATCATTAATTACAACTTTAATATTCCGCCCAACTAAAAATTATTTTATCCATTTTAAAAATTTACCAGAACACCATATTTTTCTAGCTTATACAGCAATTTTTGATGTGACACGGTGTCAAATGCCTTGGCTAAATCTAAGCATATGACATGGATTAGAAGTTTATTTTTTAGTGCCTGCGTCCACTCATTAAAAGTTTCCAACAGCTGTGTTATTGTAAAACTTTTTGCCTTAACACCATGTTGAAACCTTGACAAAATGATATGGAAAAAGACAAGTTCTTTTTTAACAAGCTGTTCCATTAGTTTACAATAAAAAAATGTAAATGAATTTGAATGATAATTTTCTTTAAGGCTTGTGGTGCCTTTTTTAAATGGTAAGTTTAATAAAGCTATTTTCCAATCAAGTGGTAATTCTCCAAAATCAAAAGACATCTAAAAGATTATTGCCAAATGTTCAGCAATAACGTTAGCCAAGCGTTTTAAAAAGTAAGCTGGAAAACAGTCAGGTGTTCAAAACAATTTGTTTGGGAGCTTTCTTAGGGTTTTAAGTACCTGTTTTGTGGTAAATACCATGTTGTCTAATTTCCCAATATTTGGTGGATTAAAATTTGGTTAAGTATTATCATCATCAATAAAACGAAAGCAAAGTAATTTCCAAAAAGTTCCACTTTTTTAAACTCTTCAGTGACAAAGGTCGCATCGTCTCTTTTATTTTGTGGGATAGTTTGTTTTGTTTTAATTTTACTATTAACAAATTTTTAAAAATTGTTTAAACCTCCTGAATTTTAGAATTTTCGTTTATTTGTTAGTGTTAAAATCTCTAACTTTATTTTTGTATATTTTGCAAATTTTTTTGTACTCTGATCTTGATTTTTCATCAATATTACGCTTATGCCAAAGTTTTTTCTTTTAATTTTGTAGTGTTTTTATATGTATTGGATATTATATAATTTTTTCTTGTTTGTAAATAAATTTGTTCCAGGGACATGTCTATTAATTCCTAACAACAATATATCCTTGAATATTTGCCAAACATTTTCTACTGTGCCACATTCCTAAAATAAAATCTTCCAGTTGATTGTAGATAAGTACAAACATAGCATATCATAATCTGCTTTTAAGAAATCAGGTATGTAGTTTTGAATTTTATTCTTAGGACTGTCAAATATTTTAAGATTAATTTCAGATAAAACAGTGTCATGCTCTGATTGTGAAAAACTGGACGCAACAGTGACATTATTAAAATTTTTTCTATCGTTTGTGAACAAAAGGTCCAGATAATTATTCTCACGAGTTGGTTGTGAAACAAGCTGATACATACCTAGCTAGAATTTTCGCCAAGCATCTTCTACTGTGCCGCATTCTTTAAATAAAATCTTCCAGTTGATTGTTGATAAATACTAGCTTAGCATAACATAATCTGTTTTTAAAAAATCAGGTATGTAGTTTTAAATCTTATTCTTAGGACTGTCAAATATTTTAAGATTAATTTCAAATAAAATAGTTTCATGGTCTGATTGTGAAACACTGGGCGCAACAGTGACATTATTAAAAATTTCTCTATCGTTTGTGAAAAAAAGGTCCAGATAATTATTCTCACGAGTTGGTTGTGAAACAAGCTGATACGTGCCTAGCTAAATAAGAAACTCAAACCAATTATTTTCATTTTGCGTGTTTAAAGTTATTTTATCTGAAGACCAATCCACCCCTGGCAAATTGAAATCTCCAGTTAAAACAATGTTTCCTACAAAGTTTTCTGCTAAATTCCTAAATACCTCAAATATTAAATTGTTTTTTTCTTTGCTAGTACTGTGTTCGCTATAAAAACCAATCAATCTCAGTTTAGATGACTTCTGTGGAGAAATGCCAACCGCTACTAGTTTTATTGCATCATACTTTTCCTCCATTTTAACTTCAAATACTCTAAAAATATTTTTATTTAATAGAACTACTTTACCTCTTTGCCGCTGCTGTTGATCCCTTTGATAAACATTAAATTATATATTTTTGATGATCATTGCGTTTGAAGCTGTTTTGAGTGAGCCATTTTTCACAAATAAAGCAGATATCAACAACACCATAGATAAGACTATCTCCTGAAATCAGAACATCAAGCTCGTCTAAGCAAGGCTTCTTGCATTCATACACAAAAATTTTATACTAGGTTTATGCTTTAGTTTACTATAACGGTAATTAAGTCGCGAAATATCCTATTTTAAAACCTTTAGGGGAGCCTTGAGAGTAATGTCGAACAAAAAGAGATCACCATCAGCAGAATACGAAGTGAAACTTTTTTCTGTTCTATTAGTTCCCGAAGTTTGCCAAGCAACTCTTTTTGACAGACTCTTTTTCCTCAATCAGAGACGGCCTTACATAAACTTTGTCATATTTGGTGGAATCTTTTAGGCGACCGCCTGAATGAACTTACTTATTACAAATATGTTTATTGATTAACCTACTTTTCAGAAGCCTGGGGCGGTCACTAGCTCTTCCAATATAAAAAATTTCAATTTGGTGGTTAATTCACTCGAATCACTACTATCAAGAGTTTTTAATAACTCAGCCACGTTTTCGTTTTTCTTTTCCCTGTTATCATTCTCTGGAAGGCCATAAACAACCAGCATTGTCTCATGTTCTTTTCGGACCTCCATGCGCTTGAAATAACTGTCCATTATAGGTATCAAACAAGTGAAGACTTTTTTGAACAACGTAGACACCAGCTCCACATCAACACTAGAAGCCTGTGCTTCCTCAATCTGGGCGATCTTCTCCTCAACATCCACCAACTTCTGCTGCAGAGCCGCATTCTCTGCTTTTAGCATGGCGATTTTATCTTCCTTCTTACTTGTTCTGGTTGAACTCATATCAAATTTCAATGTAAATGGGAAAAAAACTTGGGACCGTCGTGTTGCACCAGGGCACCATGGTGTCTCACCCCCTCAGGAACGTGGTTTCAAAATATTTGTAGCGCAGGACTGTTGTGTCGTAAACCCATTTTAAATAAAATGAGTCAAAAACACATAGTAATAGATTGGTGTCAAATATGTCGATGGTTTTTTTTAAATTTAGATACAAGAGGCGCCGGATTGCATTAATAAAAAAGCCAGTTTTCAAAGAAATTGGGAGTGGTTTTTTTTTCCTCACACCATCGATCATTTACCTTTCGCCAAAGTAAGCTGAGTTATGTATTTTTTTTGTAAAAAAGCGATAAAGTGGTTTTGAAGCCTTCAGCAAGGGACTTAGAGTCATATACTGGGAATTTGAAACTGCAAAATAAGAAGATTTAGATTAGGTTTAGGCTTTGCTTAGGCTTAGAAATATGTTTAATTTAGTTCACTCTTTTGGCTCTAAGTTCCCTATTTTGGGTTTCAAATACCAGCTTTAAGTGCCTTGGCTCAAGCGACCCTTAATCAAAAGAATTAGAAAAAAATTTTTAAAAAACCTAGCATTTTAGCTTTTAAGGCTGTTAATCAGCATTTCCAGCCTATTTTACTTCTGGAGACACCTTAACAAAAATCAAGATGCAATATGGTCCTGTCAATATGTAGATTTTTTGCTTAAAGACTCGTTGCCGCAACTATTAGACACCCGTTTCCGCAACTGTTAGACACCTGTTTCCGTAACTGTTAGACACCATTTTCCGTAACTGTTTGACACCCGTTGCCACAACTGTTAAACACCCGTGTCCATTGACACCTGTATTTAGGCAGCCAACTGTTGACGCTAGTGTAGAACGGGTTTACGTTTACGTGAATTTAGACTGTCCCACGTTAGACTGACCAATAAAACATAGCCAAACGACGCTAATTATACCTAACCTTAAGCCAAATTTTGAACTCAAGTAATTTTTTTTCTATTTTGCTGTAAATATTAATTTTTGAAGCTACCAAGTTTCCAAAGTTTTCCAACTGATCCAAAAACCGTAATATACAGTTTTCAAAACCTCAAAGCCTAATTTATCTCAAACCTAACCTTTGGTCAATTATCTTGTTTTTTTTTTTGAAGCAGGAAGTTTTGATTCAAGCAAGTGCGTATTATCAAGCACCGTTTGAAAATTAAATTAAAAAAATAATCAAAAAATAAAAAGGTTTGAGAGCGGCCAACAGACAGAAAAAAATAGGTAATGAAATATGTATATTATCGATCCTTTTAAATTCTTTATGTTTTGTTTTAATTTGCTTTTTTGAAGCAGAAAAACGAAAGTTTTATCTTAAGCGTGTGCAAATTATCAAGCACAGTTAAAGTATTAAATTAGCGTGTATGCGACTGAACAAATTTTAGATTAATTCCGGATTCCGGAAATTTTTTCTTCAGTTCCGGCAGCTACTCTGGAACTTTTGGATTTTATGTTATTTTAAACGCACCGGTTGATTTACTTACGCAGACAAACTAGTTGACTGCTTCTGTAGTAAAAGATTCGGAAGAATAAAACATTATTTTAAAACTAAAGGCCAGCCAAATGCTACAAAATGTTTTGCTATATGCACCTCCTGGGTACTGCACACATAATGATTTGGCATGTAATTTTTTATCACTATAAAGTTTATTAACAATAATTCATTTAAAAATATATGTATTTAGCTTACCAACAGTTGCCATGAATATTATGTATTGTAGGAGGCCCAACGGCTTACTTTGTGTTATGGGGATTAAAGTTCTCCTCGTTTTCACCATAACGCACGTAATGCGATTTTTGACATGGAATATATTCTCTCTATTTGTCATTCAATCTATAAATAGTATCCCGTCATTTAGAGGGTGTATATTGCATGGAAGAAAAATGGTACAACTTACGGATGGACCAAGGAGGGGTGCAAGGGAAAAGGGTGTGAGGGTTTTTGTAACTAACAGGTAAGTGGATTGATTTGACTTGAAGAGTAAAATTGGGGAAACAAACGATAAATCAAGATGTTCAAGACAATTACTCAATCAAGATGCTGAAGACAGATAATCAAACCAGAACAATTTCAGTAGTTACAATAATAATTATAACCATGCCCTTTCCTTAAATCCTTTAACAAGGTTGTCCTTAGTCATATCATGGTGCACTGGCCCATATCAGTGATGAGCTCTAATATTGTGTAAGATGATATAAACAGCAATTCTCATGTTATATGGACGATTGAGATTTTTTTACAAACAAACAAACATACAAGAGAAATTAAATTAGCTGTATCCAAAAGTTCCGAGTTTTAGCTGCCTCTTCTGGAATTTATGGTCGAAACTATTTTCCAGGTATGCAGTCAGCCTGCAATTGGTCACTGATCTTGGCCCATATTTTTTTTAGTCATCTTGTAGTGTTTTTGGTTTGTGCTTTAATACGTGTTTTATATTAAAACAATTCTAAATAAATCTGGCTCCAAACCATGAAGATTTTTTAAAAAATGTTTTGTTTTGTACTTTATGTAAAGAAAATGCTTTTAAAAATGTTTTATATTTTGCAATTAGAAGAGCTGTATGTTTTTATTTTAAAATAAATTTTGGCTTGATTTTTTGAAATTTCTATGATTGACATCATTTTGATATGTCCCACACAAATAGCACCTAAAGTAAGGCTATTTTTCTGAAAGTCTTTGTAAAGATTTTAATTGAGGTTATAATTTACTTCCACAAAGTAAAATTAGAAAATTAGGAATTCATGATTTTTAAGTGTTTCAAAGAGAAATTAAAGAAAACACATCTGATTTGGTTTTTTAATGTTTCGGGATCCAGTTCCGAGTTCTGCATTTTTTTAGTACGTTTCAGTTCTGATTCCGGTTTTAATTAATTTGGAATTCTGGTTTTGGTTCCATTTTGGATTTTTGAAAAATCCAATTCCGGTTTTGGTTCTGGTTCCCGTGTTTTGAGGGTTCCGCAATTCCGCCCATTACTATGACTTGATGATAAACTTAATACACTTTAACTTAATGATAATTAAGTTAAATTGTTAATTTAAATATTTTAGAATCAGAGGGTGGGTCTAGAATCCGCTAATATCGACATAAGAATAGCCTGGACTCCGTGGTCGGAATGCACCGCCTGTCAACCATACAAAGGATACCGAGTGCGAGAAGGTAGTTGTTTTAGAAAATTTTTTAGAGCTCTGTAGCTCCGCTTTTCAAAACTCAGAAACACTCCCGGAGTTTTGAAATTCCAAATCGAGCTAATTGCTTCTTAGCCGTACCAAGGACCTAAGCACGAAATGGTACACAGTAGATATCAATTGTTTTAGTAATTTTAAATAGAGCTCGGGAGTTCTGTTTTTCGGAGCTCTGGGGTTCAAGTTGTTGGAGCTCAAGAGCACGTCCGGAACTCCAGATCTCTGTCTTAATGCCCGGTAAGCTATCAAAAACCAACGAGTGCAGGAAGGTAGGCGATTGAATATCGATTGTTTTAGTGATTTTCTCCAGAGTTCTTTTTGGAGCTTAGAAGTACGCCCAGAGCTGCGGAGCTCCAGATCTCTGCGTTAATTGCCTGTAAACTGTACAAATTGAAACCGAATGCAAAAAGGTAGGCGACTGAATATCAATTGTTTTAGTGATTTTCTACAGGGTTTTAAAGTTTTTGGAGTTCTGGAGCCACAGATTTCTGCCTTAATTGACTGTCAACCGTACAAAAGCAACTGCATGAAAATAGGCCCTCCATATAAATTGTTACTAGTGGTTTTTCTCAAAGCTCCAGACCTCTGGTTTTTTGGAACTCAGGAACGCGCCCAGAGCTGCATAGCTTTGGATCTCTGTCCTAATTTCCTCTCAGCCGTAAAAATCAACATAGTGCAAGAAGATAGACGACTCAGATTTAGGGTCGATGGAGTCTAGGAAACTTGGAGCTGGAATTTGAGCCAAAATTGGGAACTTGGAGCCGTAAGTTGGTAACTTTAAGCCAAAAAAAAAAATCGCTAAAACGTGTACCTAAGCCTAAGCGAAACTTAAATTTAAGCCCAAACTAATATTTTCTGAAAAGCTTCAAGTTCCCATTGTTCGAGGCTCCAAGTTCCAGAAATTTTCAATGGCTCCAAGTTCCCTGCTTGTGACTCTAAAGACCCCGTACCACGGTTCAATATTCATTGTAACTAGTGGTTTTGTTAAGAACTCCGGAGCTCCGCTTTTTGGTGATTAAAAGCTCCAGATTGTTGAGCTGAATGCCTGTTATTAGTGTTGACAATGAAGCTCCAGAGAACTCACCAAAATAACAATAATTATTTAGTTACTTATTTTCAGCACTTAGTTGCGTTTGTACGACTAATAAGCAAATTGTTTTGGAGCTCCGTGCGTCCTATGAGCTTCAAAAAGCGAAATTCCACTTTCAAAACTCGGGCGCTCTGGCCAAAATCACTAAAAACAACTTCTATTAGGATGAAACTGTTGGCGTTGTCAAACAATCTTGATTCTTCAAAAAATATCACGTGCAGGAAAACACATGATGAAACTTTAAATAATTATTGGTTACATTAGCACCAACGACTTATTTTTGAATTTTTCTGGCATGCGCGTTTGTTTTTTATTTCTTTATGACTGATAGCGGTTACGTCCTTAATTTTAGCCTGAAAAATTTTAGCTTTAGTCAGTCACCTATCTGTTTTTTAGAGCTTTAGCTTACCCTCAAATCTCCTGAGCTTAATATCTTATTGCCCTTTTTTTAGCTAACAATAAAGAGTTAATGACACTTGTCACTTTTTTTTGATTTAATGCATTATTCTACTTAATCAATGAGCTAGAGGTTTTTAGGTTTCATCAAGTAATTTTGCAATTGTTTTAGACCGCTGCCTGCGGGGGCCGGCCCACTAAATGCGTGCTGACTAGGTGCTATGTTAGCACGTGGTTTTAAACTCTTGATAGTAATTTAATTAGTGGGGTTTTTCTCGAGAAATCTTATAAAACTCTTTATCTGCATGACATAAATTGATATTTTATTAATTTTTATGCATATTTGTTATAAATACAAGCTAATAAGGCAATAACACTTAGTTGAGGGTTTAAAAAATTTCTAACTAGGGGTTAAGGCTTTATTAGCTTTTATTTAAAACAAATATCCATAAATTTGTTTAAATATTAGTTTATTCCATTTAACAAAAGACTTATATAAGACTTTTCAAAAAAAAAACACAATTATTAAACCATTATCAAGATTTTTAAACAACGTGCTAACATAGCACCTAGTCAGCATTCGTTTAGTGAACCGGTGTCCAGAAAATGCATTATTCTGCTTAAATTAAGAGATACAAGCTTTTGAAGTTATTTAACATGAAGTGATTTTGCAATTGTTTCAGGTCACTGCGTGCTGGTAAAACGGGACATGACCAAACCAATTAAAATCAAAAACAACAAAAAGGGCTACAAGAGCAAGGGTTGGTTCACAGAGTTGGATGGGATCCTGTCCACTTTTCCTTTCCACACCACTGGTATTCGCATTTTTTCCGGGCTTATGCCCTACTTGTTGGAGAAAAAAAGCGGCGCAGACTACTCGGTAAGCGGTACAATAATTAGTAAGGTGATTATTTGATATGGTTACTATCCTATACGGTCACTATTCGGTACAGTGACTATGCGGTACACTTACTATTTGGTGCAATGAGCATTTGGTACAACTATTGGGTAGGGTGAGTGTTCAGTATGGTTACTGTTCAGTACGGTAGATATTTGGTACAGTTACTATTCTGTACAGTTACTATTTGGTGTGGTAACTTTTTGGAAGGTTACTATTTTGTACAATTCCTATTCCATAAAAAGACTTATTGGTACAGTGACTATTCTGTTGTGTTTGATTTGTTTGGTCCTTAGGTTGGTTATTTTGGACTGTTTGGTTTTTAATATTCAATCAATAATGCACAAGTTCTGTATATGTTCATGGCTGCTAATGACTTATGCTTATGATGTTGACTGCTTATGACTGTTAAGGCTGGTTCACACCAGACGGATAACGAATAGTGGATAGCGGATAGAGGATAACCGTTCAGAAGGGAATTTCCTCGGATAGCGGATAGCGAATCACACGTTCTCACTGGAGTAAAAATGACCCAGATAGCGGATAGCGGATGGCGGATAACATGTTCACACCGGAATTGCCTCACAGTGGATAGCGAATAACACGTTCACACAGGAATTGCCTCATAGTGGATAGTGGATAGCGAATAACACGTTCACACCAGAATCGCCTGATATGAATAGCGGATAGTGGATAACACATTTGCACCAGAGTAAAAATGGCCCAGCTAGCTAGCACAGATAGCCAGCCAGCTAGATAATACGTTCACACTGGAATTGCATTGGATAGCGGATAGCGGATAGGGGAAAAAGGTTCACACCAGAATGCAAATGGCATTGGATAGCAAATAAGGCGAGTTGATGCATGCAACAACTCTGTACTGCTGGCAAGCCAAATTAAAGAACTTTTTATTTGTTTTTTTTGGGTTTTATTGATTTTACAAAAATATTTTTATAAATTTTATTTGTTTAAAGTAAAATATTTTTTGAAGTATTTGTGGCGTAAAATGCGCATCAAGATTCATTCACGCACTGTTAGCATATGTTTTTGGTAAAAAACTATTGTAAAACTCAAACATAAAAATTTTCTAAATCGGCCAAAACTTTACTATTTTTTTAATCATTTTGTAATATATAATTCCTTAAAATTTTATATGCAAATTTTTACTAATTAGCTAACAGTAAGCAAATATAAATCTTAGCCGCATTGGGGAGAGCATGTGTCAAATAAAAGGATCCCTCTTATTTAGGTATCCCACGTTGTAACACTGGCCCTACTGCGCCCTTACATGTTAAAGATTCCGCCGCTTGAATTCAGCTCTAAGTTATGGGCAGGTGTACATGCCAAGCTGTGTGTGTGCAGGCAGCGCGCATGTGTCTAATTGCGCATGCATCTTAGTTGGTTGGTAAATCTTCAGCACAAGCGGTTGACTCTATGCGCGTTTGTGTGGTTAAACCTTATCAAAAGGTGAGGGTCGTTTATAAATAAAGCTGTATAGGCTTATTCCTTTTTAAGAGTCGCTGCATAACTTAAGCCTGACCATACCCCAAAAGGTTGGATTAAAGGTTTTATAAACCTGGCGGAAAGATTTATCAATTAATTAATTGTTATAATTTGCTTTGCTGATTTACAGCAAGAAGAGGCCAGTGTTGTTGAAACTATACTAAAATTATTAAGACATGGTAAAACTGAACTTTTACATGATAAAATATGGTCATAAACGGCCGAAAGTTAAACCCCAAAGGAAAATCAATTGCGTATTCTACCTTTTCCGCATCAAGTTACCTGAGTAGAGCCTTGCTCCTCGCGTAATCGGCAGGTGTAACTGAGCCTATAGTTTCTTAAAATTTAGCGCACGACAAGTAAACTACTCAAGTTTCTTGTCCTTTTTTTTAATTTTTCTTTTCAAATCAATTGCTAGGGTCATTGCTCGCTTGTTTTCATTTTGCGTTAACAATTACTTAAATAAATAAAAGTTTATTTTAAAACTGTTCTTGTTTGATTGCGTAAATTAAGTGTAATCGCTTACAAGTACTTAGTAAACTTGCAACCATAATAATTTACAATTTTTATTAGTCTTACAATTGCGTAACCAATCATGTTAAATTTTAGTTATTCATCTTTTACAAATTCCTGTCCTGTCTTAACGTCTGCCACCCCACACTTTTTCATTCAGTTACTTAAATACCTTTTTTTTAGTTTCTTCATTTAAGTTTTAAACTTTACTATCTAATTCAAATTTAAGAAATTAAATAAACTAAAATCCGCATAATGCTTTTGCATTAGGACCCAATCCATAAATTTTAGAATTAAAGCGGGGAATACATTATGGAATAAAAGTGATTTGGCTTATAAATTTTCGCATATTTTACTTTGACCGATATGTAGGGGTTGTAAATTTAAATATGCATAAGGGTTTTTTGTTTGGGACCCAATCTATATTTTAATTAAAGCGGGAAATGAATTATGGCATGGAGGGGTTTCGGGATATAAATTTTTGCATATTATGCTTTGACCAATATGTAAAGCTATAGGGGTTTGTTAAAATAGGTTATATGTTAAATATGTTAAATAGGTTATATGTTGAATAACCTATAAAAACGCTAAAATAAATGACAAATTAAGTTACAATACAACAATATTTTGATGTAATATCAAACAAATGTGTTTCACTCCTAATTCTAGACACAATTTTTGATGCCTTTTAAGCTTCACGATAATCGGAGCTTTTCAATAGAATCCATCACTTTACTTGAAAGGTATAACGTACGTCAACATTTTTAATCAACATAACAAATATTAAAAAATAGAGTAAATACCAAAATATTTTAAATAATAACAAAACTTAAACACCTAAAAAGTATAATGGAAATAACAAAATGAAAACGAAAAACTCATCTCTGTTAATCACTTGACCGCTTGCTACTCATTATGGTACAAGAGTTGTTTTACTGTACACTCTTTCTTATTGCGTTAAACTCTTTCTTATTGTGTAACTACATTTGTTTCTGGAACGTTTGGGCGGCTTTTTATGAAAAATTGAGTCAGAATAGAGTAAATATAAGTTTATTAAACATATATAAAACAACTTATTGTATATTAAAATTATCACCTAATACTTTGAAATGTGT
>JASAMX010035205.1:0-17520 GCA_030248175.1 Microlaimidae sp. YZB2_3 | reverse complement strand
CAATAAAACGGGGGGGGCATTTTCAGACCGTGCACAGGTCTGCTATTATAGCAAAACAAAAAGCAAAAAGCAAAGCAAACAATTACAGAAAGCAAAACAAACAATTATATTCGTTAATTTATGTACCTCTTTCCTCCTAAAATTTCCAGCCGCCTATAGTAATGGCCTTAGTAATATTTTCCATATAGGTTAGGTTAGGTACCATAGGTGTGCGGCCTCCTGGATTTTTTTGGGGGGCATAGGTGGGCAGCCTCCCGGATTTTTTTTTTGGGGGTGTCCAAAAAAATTTTTTTGGGGTATACCTCAAAAATACCTCATTTTTAGCGTTTTTAGTACTGGGACCCCCCAAATTTTAGGGGGGGGGGCGGTTACCGGGGTACCCCCAAATTTTAGGGGTTACCGGGGTACCCCCAAATTTTAGGGAGGGGGGTTGTCGGTTATAGTCAGGATTTTTGGGGGTATTACGCCCTGCCTTGCCCACCTATAGGGGTATACCCGACCCCTCGAAATTTTGGGAGGGAGGCGTGTCCCCAAAATGTTAGGGGAGGGGGGTGTCGGGGCATACATGGGCACGAGGGGTTAACCCTCCCACCAAATTCTAAAAGTAAAAGGGTACCTAAAAGCATACATGGGCAAGTTGGTCGGGAATGGTGGGGGGGGGGGTTAAAACCCAAATTAAGAAGGGGCTAAAACCCGAGAAATGCAAAATACCCATATCGTTTTTTTTCTGGAGTGCATTTTACCCATATCGTTTTTTTGATTTTGAAGAAAAAATAGGTAAAAAACGCTAATTTTATGTCAAAAAGCCCTTTTTATTGCATTTTTGAGCTTTTTATTGCTTAAAACATTTATTTTGACCTCAAAACTTAAGTGTGAAGGCAGTTAGAAGTCATTTTAAAGACATTTTTTTCCTTTCATTTTACCAAAATTGGGGGGGTTAACCTTTTCTTCCCCTCCCCACTTCTGAGTGGATGGGGGTTAAACCCCCTTCTCAGAATTTGGGGGGTTAACCCCCCGTGCGGCCCGTGCCCATGTATTGCCTAAAAGGAAAAAAAAAAGAAAAAAAGGTAAAATGCACCCGTAAAAAAATGATATGGGTATTTTGCGTGCGTTACTCGGATTTTAACCCCCCTAATTTGGGGTTTAACCGCCCACTCCGGATCAACTTGCCCAATGTATGAGATATATAACTCCCAATCCCAACCCTGCTCACCTATGTTAGGCACCCTAAAAAACATAGAAAGACCGCTTATCTGCTTTGATTTCAGCTTGATGTGTACATAACGGTGTATATGTGTACATAACAAAACGATCCGGGAAATTAGGGGAAGGGGGTGGTTGCTTACCCGGGGTAAATCGACTTTTGAATTTTAGGGGGAGAGTCCGGATCCGGACTCCTAGCTTTTTAGGGGGAGTCGACCCGGGGTGCGAAATTTTGAAATCTAGAGGGGGATCAGGTGGGGTCCGGTGCCCAAAGGAAAACAGTTTTAAACCATAATAACTTTAATTATTGTTCTTTTCATAGGATAATACTACCTACATTTTATTGAATAAAAAGCGATGTTATGGTGTAAAAAAGGTGTAAAAACATGAATATGTGTTAAAAATTTACGTTTCTGGAAGAAAATTTAGTATTAAAAAAGTACCTAAAATTTTCCCGAGGGGGGGGGGGTTAAATTTCTAATTCTAGAGGACGATTAGGGGTAAAAAAATTCGGAAATTTGGGGGGAGGGGGGCCTCCTAGATTTTCGTCTAGGGGGGGGAGTCCAAAAATTTCGATGCTAGGGGGGGTGAACCCCACCCTGCCCCCTATTCTCACATATGGCTGCATTGGTGAGCAGCCTCCCGGATTTTTTATTTTTTTTGGGGGTATACCCGACCCCGAAATTTGGGGGGGGGGTGTCCCCAAAATTTTTTTTTGGGGTATACCTCAAATACCCCATTTTTAGCGTTTTTAGTACTGGGAACTCCCAATTTTAGGGGGGTGTCGTGTCCGGGGTACCCTCAAATTTTAGGGGGGGGGGTGTCGGCTACAACCGGGATTTTTTTTTTTTGGGGGGGGGAGGGGTATAACCCCCCTGCGCACCTATGTATGGGTGTGTAGCCAAGGGGTTTGAAAATTCTCTAAATCCTTTTTTTTGTGAAATCCAGGTTCTGCAAAGTAATTTTTAACAAAGAAAACATGTTTTTACCAATAAAACATTAGATAATAAGCTATTAGGCCAAAAATAGTGTATTATACACATAGATGAACAAAAGAGAGGTGGGTACGGTGTGGGGTCCCCCCAGCCTCAAAATTTTGGGGCCACTCCTCAGAAAAAATCCAGCCCCCCTCCCCCAAATTTTCCAATTTTTTTACTCGTGACCACCTCTAGAATTTAAAATATGACCCCTCCTTCCTCGAGAAAATTATAGGTACTTTTTTATACTAAATTTTCCTCTAAATAGGTAAATTTATAACCCAAATTCATGTTTTTACGCCCTTTTTATACTAGAATATCACTTTTTATTCAATAAAATGTAGTATTATTTTATAAAAAAATAATTATAAACCTTTAATGGTTTAAAAGTATTTTGCTTCGGACATTGGATCCCACCTGACCCCCTCTAGGATTCAAAATTTTCAACCCTAGGTCGAACCCCCCTAAAATACCAGGGGGGTTCGACCTCCCCCCCCCCCTAAGGAGCCCCGGCTAGATTTTGAAATGTCATTTACCCGGGGCAGACCTGTGCACGGTCTGGAAATGCTCCCCGCTTTATTGGAGGATTCGCCCCTCCCCCCGCCGAAAAATGAAAAAATACCCTAAAATTATGACGCCATTTTTGACCTATGATGAGGCCATCATCGTGGATTTTTTGCAGTTTTTAGCCTATTTCAATGTATTTTAAAGCCATTTTAGCCCTATTTTTACCTTATTTTCGCTTTTTTTATTCCTTTTTTCCCTTCTTCCTTGTTTTTTTCTCTTTTTTTCTTTCTCCCCTGCTTGCCCCCCCGTTTTATTGCCCCCTCCGTTTAAAAAAAGTTGCCCTCCCCCGTTTTGGAATTGCCCCCCCTAGAAACTTTTTTTGTACTGCGATCCGCCCCCCCAAAAAAAATATTAAACCCTCGGTACGTCCCTTAAAAGTGAGTATTATCCTATAAAAACAACAATATTATTAAAGTTATCATGGTTTAACTATTTTGCTTCAGAAACCGGACCCACCCTGACCCCTCTCTAGATTTCCAAATTTTGCACCCCGGGTTGACGACCTCCCTCAAAAAACTAGAGGGTCCGGAGTCCGGACCCTCCTGAGACCATAGGCGGGCAGCCTCCCGGATTTTTTTTTGGAAGGGGTATACATACTCGACCTCCGAAATTGGGGGGAGGGGGTGTCTGAGAATTTTTTTGGGAGTACATCTCAAATACCCCATTTTTAGCGTTTTTAGTATTGGGACCCCCAAATTTTAGGGGAGGGGCCATAGATGAACACGGTCAAAAAGCTAGGGGGGTGTTTACCCCGGGTAAATGACTTTTCAAAATGTAGGAGGGGACTTCCCCTAGCTTTTTAGGGGGGGTCGACCCGGGGTGCGAAATTTTGAAATCTAGAGGAGGGTCAGGTGGGGTCCGGTGTCCAAAGCAAAACAGTGGGAGGGGGGCCCCCTGGATTTTTTTCTAGGAGGGGGCGAAATTTCGAGGCTAGGGGGGGTGGACCCTACCTTACCCCCCCTTGTTCATCTATGGGAAGGGCTGTCCGGGGTACCCCCAAAATTTAAGGGGAGGGGGGTGTCGGCTATAGTCGGGATTTTTATTTTTGGGGGGAGGGATACCCATGAGCGTAGCCTGGGGGGTCTAGACCCCCCTTTTGTGTCGGCAAAGGGAAAAATTTGGGGCTGGACCCGGGACCCCCCTTTTGGGTCGCCAAGGATAAAAATTTGAGGGTCTAGAACGGCCATTATTTAAAAAAAGTTTCTCGCGCTTCGCTCCGCTCAGCGCTCGATTAATTATATAGTCTCGCTTCCAAATTTGTGTTACTTTGTTTCGTAATCTTGGTAAGACCACGCTGGACGTGGACCCACCCCATTCTCATTCTTAAGCTTTTAATTGATCCCCATTTTCAAAATTTGTGTTACTTTGTTTTGTAATCTTAACAAGACTATGCTGGACCCCTCCTTAGATTGTTATATAGTTGGATTAAAAATTTAAAGGTTAAGAGAAGTAATTTTAAAAACATTTTTTTGCACTTTGCACTGCTCGGCTGTAACTCAATGTACTCATTTTTCAGTTGTTAATGTTTTGGAAATCAAAAATTTTAAGGTATCAGATTGTTTTTTTTATTTTTAAATTTTTTTTTTATTTTATGCTTATTTTTATTAAATAGTAGGAAAATAAGGACTTGTGGCATAAACAAGGTAATAAACACAATTTTTTTTAGCCATTTTAAAACGTTTAGGATTTGGACCTCCCTCCTTGAATTTAAAATGCGATTTACCCCGGGTAACCACCCCCCATGGATGAACAAGGGGGGGGGGGGGGGTAGGGTGGGGTCCACCCTCCATAGCTTCAATTTTTTGTCCCCCTCCCCAGAAAAAAATCCAGGGGATCCCCCTCTCCTCTCGGAAAAATTTTAAGTAATTTTTTTATACTAAATTTTCTACTAAAAACGTAAATTTTTAACACAAATTCATGTTTTTACACCCTTATTATATCAGAATATCGCTTTTTATTCAATAAAATGTAGTATTATCTTATAAAAAACTATTATTAAACCTTTAATGGTTTAAAACTATTTTGCTTCGAACATTGGACCCCACCTGACTCCCTTCTAGGTTTCAAAATCTTCCACCCCGGGTCGAACCCCCCCTAGAAAGCTAGAGGAGGTTCGACCCCCCTAGATTTTGAAATGTGATTTACCCGGGGTAAACACCCCCTAGCTTCGGTGACAATGAACGTTTTTATCTATGCCTCCCCCCTCCCTAGCTTCCGGCACCGAGCTCACCTATGATGAGGAGACAACTAAAAGTTCCAGAAAACGACCTATTTAACACGATTTTGGTAGTTTTTAATTTTAATAACAATTTAATTTAATTAAGCAGGTCTAATTTGTTTGGCACCTACTTATCATTTAAATTTTATCATAGATGCCCAAAAGGCGAAGGATGGGGGTAGGTATACCTCACCTGATTTGAGACACCCCCTCAACTCCCTTAAAGAATCCGCTTGTTGGCATACCCCTAAAAACGGAGTATGGAAAGGCAGTGAAATTACTTCCCCTGCCACCCCTTTCTAAATTTTTAGCCCGGCCAGGATAGGTTGGCAGCCTCTCGGATTTTTTTGGGAGGGTATCTCAAAATTTTTTTAAAGTATACCCCAAACATAGGTTGGCAGGGGGGGAGATGGGGGTTTATACTTGTACCCTCCAAAAATCCAGATCCTTTGAATTTAAACGGTCAGGTAAAACCTTTTCCTAAAATTGGGGTGTCAGCCGTTTCGGGATTATTGCAAGTAGTAGTATCATTACCCTCAAGTCATCTCTGAATACAAATCCCCTTTCTAAAATCCTGGTGATGTCTCTGAGTGTGACGAGAGTAATGTTGTTATCAATAACACTAAGTTTACAATTGCACAATCTGTGCACATTGGAATAGTGTCTTACTTTATTGACTTGTGATTTCATTTGCGACACGGTTGCCAGAAGGGCGTCTTGCGCCACCCGGGAGGCTCTCTCGATGTGTATGAAGTCGTTCTCCGTGAAATTTACGCTTTCTGGCGTTTTCTCTTCCAAGAGCTCTACCAGTAGCGACAGCAAGGTCGAAGAGTTTTCAACCGTTTTTGTTCCTGACAGCTGAAATATTTTACGAACTGATAAATTCTATCATGATAAACCCCAATGAACTATCGTAATATGGACGGTAAATGATTATTTTACCTGAGCGAGGACAAGCAAAATTGTGAAAAATGCAAGGTTTTATTTAAAAATATTTCCTGTCCTATTCTCCAAAGCTTTTGTACCCACACGACAACTAAAATATTTTTGCTTAAATTTGAAAATGTAATAATTATCCTGATCAAGCAGATGAACAAGCGCGATATACCCAGCGCATATACGACATGGACAAGCCCAATAAATTTTCGTAAGGGTTTCCCCTTTGCATTTTACATAAAATTCAAGAAAATAATTTTTCGCATCAAAGATTTTCGCAAGATTTTTAAAATGCATAAAACGCTATTAAAATAAAAACTTTCTGCTTCACATCAGTTCTCTCTCGAGTTCAAAATTTATTTCTTTAAAGAAATGTGTTTAAAACAATAAGTTTGTTTAAGGTAGAACGATACAGTTGCAAAAATTTCCCCAATTTTCCCCAAAACACGTATTCGGGGGTTTTCGTAAGTCCTGATGACGAATCCTACCTCCCTTTTTCAATTCTACCCCCCGGGGGCACTAGAAGGGTTGCGACCCTCCCCCTTGGGAGGCATTCTGACTATATTATAGCAGTTTTACCTCAAAAACACCTCAAAACACGTACTTGGGATTGAATACAGTATTGAATAATGAACACTTTTTTAATTGAAAAGTGAAAAATTTAAAAAAAACACATTTTTTTGATGTTAAATACATTGCCCACGGGGACTGGAACCTGGAGCTCCGGAATTACAGTCCGACGCTCAAACCACTCTGCAAACGGAGCAGTAGCAACTGCTCCGCTGTGTTTCTTTCCTAAAAGCTAGTTTTAAACGAACGTTTAAAAATTTAGTTTCCCGACGTCAATTTGAAAAAAAAAAATGAAGGTTTAATCATTTGATAGGAATTAGTTTGTTCCCAACTTTTAACACAGAAGTTGTACCATAATTTTGAGCCAGTTTTTAACGAAATCTCTACTATCACTTCTTTTTATTTTTTATTTCAACAATATTAGCAATAAAACGAAACTAAAAAACTTCAACAGTAGGGATTTGGCTGAAAATTTTTGTGGGCATGTACATTTGGTGTATTTAACTTGAGTTAAATTTTTATTACGTAAATATTAACTCTGGTTCTGTTAAATTGGGAAAAACTGTTTTAAAATGCCTTTTTTCAACGAAGCATATCTCGGCGAGGAATAGTCTTCCAATAGTGTTAAGGATACCGAACTGACCGAAAAAAAAACCCTTTCTTCCAACATATAGTTTGCTTCTGTAAGTAAAGTACGGCACGAGTTATACACGAAAACCGACAGGGTATCCTAACTGTATCGTTCCACCTTAATAATACGAGAGCAATCAATGTATACTCTAACAAAACTAATACTCTTGTACAATAGATACAAGCTGCAAAGAAATTACATCCTTTTTTGGTTCTTCTAATGTTTTTTGACGGGAGGGGATTCCTCTTATCGATTTCGTTAAGAACGGACGGATTTTTATAAAGATTTGTAGAAAAATAGGTTAAGTTAACTAAAGACTAAAATTTTCGCTTCGTTCAGCGCTCGATTATTATATACCGTAAGCTTTCTTCTTTGCACAAAAAGAACACATTCACGACAAGCGAAATGTAACAAAAAATCTAAAAAAGCAACTTGCCTTTACCAAACCACTAAGTTCGAAAGCGTAGGCGGGTTGATAGGTTTTGGAAGCGGACGACATGTAATTGCCTACTAACAGAGTCAGTTCCAAAAAACTTTTAAATCCCACACTGCTGCGCATGTCACTACACGATTCTGTAACTGCTACTAAGCTCTAAAAATATATTTAGACCATAATTGAGAAAGGGGGTGGGCCGGCGGGTGGAGTCCACCCCCCTAGCCTCGAAATTTCGGGACCCCCCTAGACGAAAATCTATAGGGGGAGGGGGGCTCCACCGAAATTTCCGAATTTTTTACCGCTAACCCCCTCTAAAATTTGAAATCTGACCTCCCACCCTCCCCCCTCAGGAAAATTTTAGGTACTTTTTTTATACTAAATTTTCATCCAAAAACGTGAATTTTTAACACATATTCATGTTTTTACACCCTTTTTACAGCAGAATATCGCTTTTGATTCAATAAAATGTAGTATTATCCTATAAAAAGAACAACTATTAAAGTTATTATGGTTTAAAACTGTTTTGCTTTAGACACCGGACCCCACCTGACCTCCCCCTAGATTTCAAAATTTCGCACCCCAGGCCGACCCCCCTAAAAAGCTAGGGGGGTTCGGACCCCCCTCCTAGAATGCAAAATTGGATTTACCCTGGGTAACCAACCCCCCTAGCTTCCTGGACCGTTCTCACCTATGAGTTAGACCTAAGATTCATTTAAGACAAACAAAACAAAACTAAGTATTTAAGAAATTCATTATTATTGTATTATTGTATTGTATTATGTAGTATTGTATTATGTATTATGTATTATATGTATTATTATGTATGTATTATATTATAGTATTGTATTATACATATTATATGTATTATTCATCATTATTATTATGTATGTATTTATTCATATTCAAGATTTTTATTTTAGACTGATAAGTTTTTATTGATCGAAAAATAAACTCACTAACTGTATTTTTTGTATAAAAAACAGGTTTTTTAAGTAAGCAAAAGGGTATTTTGGTTGTTTGGATCTTAAATCAATTCAATAAAAGCTTTTTACGATAAAAATTATTACAAAAATCTATCAAGAAAATAAAATTAAAATATTTAATTTTAAAAAATAAAAGAATTGTACCGGTTTCACATCTTGAACCATTTCCTTAAATTTCATCTTGAAAGCAATACTACTAATTCTTGCACTGAGCATCTTGATTGTAGCTAACTAAATTTAAAACATTATTTTAATTAACACACTTGGCTCCGTTCCGTTTGTTTTATTTCGTTGGAGAAAAATGTTAAAACAATTATTGTTTACTAGTTCATTACTAAGAAATTCAGGAATACTTAAAAACGTCGTGGAAAAAAAGATACTTTTTGAGCAGTTGTACCAAATATGATTGCAAAAATTATTTTTATTAAACTAAATAAATTGTGTGCTACTTGTTTGTTGGGCTTTTTTTTAGTTTTAATTTTCAATTTTTACAGCAATTGTCATTTTTATAGCATTTTGTTAATTTTTCTTCCTATAATCTAAAAAAATAACACAATAATAGATTAACAAGTGAGAGCTTTAAGTTTATATTTTTAAGATGCGCCATAATCTCCAAAAAAACGCTAGTTTTTAGTGATAATCTTTTCCAAAATGTTTCTTTTGCCTATGCCTAGACCTATGCATACAATCAAAAACCATATTAATTTACAAAAGTAAGAATTTTTGGCAAAGAAAAAATGCAGTAAATATAAGGTAAGGTACCTGTTCTGGTAATGCAGTTTACTATTTACCAATATGTTTTTATAAAAAAAAAACTCTGAAAACACGAACAAATTTTAGAGTGGTGCCCTGTATTGTTGTTTTACCCTAAATTTAAAATTATATGTATTTTCAAAATACCAGCAACAGTAAACCATACCAAAGTAGGTACCTTATAATTCAATGCATTTTCTTCATTTTTCATATTATGATTTTCTCTACTTTTTATAGCTTTTTCACCCAGAGATGAAAATAGCGTAAAGTCAACATTTTGTTTTGTTCTTAGGTTTGTGCTGTTTTTCAGCTTTGGTTACGACCATGTCAGATGTCAGAATATTTTCTCAAAATAAAATCCAACAAAAACAAAAATTTGCATAATTTCCACACAATATGCATCAATTACACTTTGACACAAGAAAGGGTGGTCATTTCCGGCTTCAAGTTATCCCAGGAACGTAACCAGGTGGGAGGGGGCCGCCACCCACCTCCCCCTCCCAAAACGGTCGGACAAGGAGAAAAATAAGGATAGTGGTTATAGGGACCATTTTTGTAGAATATCCGATCCGTCCATTTTTGATCCAATATAATCTGGTAAATGCCGGATTTTTTTTAGATCTGGTAAATGCCGGATTTTTTTCCATGTCAATTATTATAATTTTTTGCTTTTTTGTTAGACATTGTTTTAATACTATTTGTGCAGCAGAACCTTGCTGATAAGTCGCACTTCCCTTTATCAAGAAGTCCTTAGTTTATACATCAATACATGATCAACTGATGAAATAGACTGAACATCAAATAAAATTGAGTTTTTGCATTTTTATACAGACCTGTGCACGGTCTGGAAATGCCCCCTGTTTTATTGGAGGATTGCCCCCCCCGTTTTATTGCGTCCCCCGCCAAAAAATGAAAAAGTACCCTAAAATTATGACGCCATTTTTGACCTATGATGACGCCATCATCGCAATTTTTTTGCAGTTTTTAGCTTATTTAAATGTATTGTAAGCCATTTCAGACCTTATTTTCGCTTTTTTTGTCCCTTTTTTTTCTTTTCCCCTCTTTTTTCTCCTTTTTTTTCTTTCCCCCCTGCTTGCCCCCCCCCCCGTTTCAAAAAAGTTGCTTAAAACAAAAACGTCTTATGGCACTCTGGCAATGTCACAGGACTGTAGGGAAAACGTGGGGTATACCGTGTACATACACCCAAAATATGCATTGGGTATATACCAGTGTAATTATTCCCATGCTAAAATATGCAGCGGTGGTGTGGTGGCCTAGATTAGAACTGGGCATTGCTAGAAGCTTGTTTGCGCAAATACAATGCCAAGCATGTCTTAGCATAACCAGGGCTATAAGAACAACACCCAGAGTAGCAATGGAAGCATTGCTTCCATACATGGGCACGGGGGGAGGTTTGTGGGTTAACCCCCCAAATTCTGAGATGAGGGTTTAACCCCCCTCTTTCAGGAGTGGAGGGGAGAGCAAAGGTTAAACCCCCCAGCTAATTTTGGAAAAATCAAGAAAAAAATGTCTTTAAAATGACTTCTAGCTGCCGCAAGTTTTGAGTTTCTGAGTTTTACGTTTTGAGGTCAAAATAAATGTTTTAAGCAATAAAAACTTAAGTTTTGAGGTCAAAATGAATGTTTTAAGCAATAAAAAGCTCAAAAATGCAATAAAAAGGGCTTTTTGACCTAAAATCGGGGGGGGGGGGGGGCCCGGGGGGTCCGGGGGTTGGCCCGGCCGGCCGGGGGGTGGCGCGGTGGGGTGGGAAAGAGGAAATGTTTATGCCTGCTTATTTTAGTTTTGAGTAATTTTAAGGTTTTAAAAATAAAGCTAATATAGGTTTTTGACCTAAAATTAGCGTTTTTTACCTATTTTTCCTTCAAAATAAAAAAAACGATATGGGTAAAATGCACTCCAGAAAAAAAACGATATGGGTATTTTGCGTTTCTCGGATTTTAACCCCCCTAATTAGGGGTTAACCCCCCCTCTGGACCAACTTGCCCATGTATTATTGCTTCCATTGCTTTTAAATCAATATCTGGACAAAAACTTTCTCAAACTCTCAACAGAAAAATCAACAGTCACTATTTTTCCCCTTCATCACAAGAGTTTAACTACCATCCAAAGGTACATAGACAACAAACTTTTACCGCTAAACAAAAACCCAAAAATCCTGGGTGTTACTTTTGATCCAAAACTAACATTTAATAACCACGCCACCAACATAAACAACAAAGCATCCAGGCGCAACAACATTCTCAAAGCCCTGGCTGGCACCAGCTGGGAGCAACAAAAAGAAACAATAGTTACCTCGTACAAAGCAATAGGACGCCCAATTCTCAACTACAGAGCCCCCATTTGGTCACCCAATCTATCAAAATCTCATCTTCAAAAACTTCAATCAACACAAAACACGGCTCTAAGGATAGCAACCGGCTGCCACAAAATGGCCCCAACTGACCACCTACACCAAGAGACCAAAGTCCTACCAATAGAAAACCACACCAACCTCCTCTCAACACAATTTTTAGCAAAAACAATGCAGCCAACACACCCATCCAACAAAATCACAGCCAGCGATTATAGACAAAGAGAGATGAAACATACCCTACAATCAAAATTTGGACCAACAGCTAAAAGTTTCTACAACCACATGCTCACAGAAAAAACCATCCTATCAAACATTCATTCATATTTTGTCAAAGAAAACATTTCGCAACTCCAACCTAATGCCCTATTAAATAGAAATCCGCCACCAATCGACATAAGCAAGCAACAACTCCCCAGGAAGTCAAGAACCTTACTAGCAAAACTTAGATCTGGACACTGCCACCGTCTCAACTCGTTCAAATCCAAAATCAACAACTCCAAAAAAAACGATTGCCCCCACTGCAGTGGCAAACCTCACGACGTCAAACACTTTTTTGCATGCCCTCAAAAACCAACAGCATTCAAACTAAAAGATCTATGGGAAAAACCAGTGGATGCGATCAGTTTCCTGGAGGCCATAACTTGAAGCTCCAAGCATAACAACAACAACAACATGGAAGCATTGCTTAATCTTGCACTCTTGGATATTGTTATCAAAGGGAGGCAACATCAGCTAGCTACAAATTGTTAGGGGTCCATATAAAAACCCCATGGACGAATTCTCCATAGGGCAAAATCCCCATAAACGTTACAAAATCCCCATAAGGTGGTGTTAATTCCCCATAAATATAATGCGTTTGCAATATTTCCTTTAAATTTTGATACTTGGAAAATACAACAAAATTTTATCATGATAAAATTTAGCTTGATTTTAGGGCTTTGCTTAGGCTGAAGAAAAAATTAAAACATTTTTACTGCTTTTATGATTAAAACATAGTTTTTTTAATACATTTTAGTTTGAAAACGCATTTTTGATTGTTATGGGAAATTTGCACTACTTTATGGGGAATTTATTTCACCATGGGGATTTTACACTACTTTTATGGGGATTTTGTATGTCACCGTTATTAGGTATAGCTAACCAATGGCAGACAAGAGGTACAATACAAATGAAGATGAAGAGCACTGTTAAATCAAGCAGTTCGTATCAAGAGAAATTCCAATGCTAAAGTTTGAGAGCATAGGTGGGCAGGGCGGCGTTTGGGGGGGGGGGTTATACCCCCCAAAATCCCAACTATAGCCGACACCCTCCTAAAATTTGGGGGTACTCCGGACACCCCCCTAAAATTTGGGGGGTTTCAGTACTAAAAAACGCAAAAATGAATCATTTGAGGTATACCCAAAAAAATTTTTGGGACACCCTTCCAATTAGGGGGGTTGGGTATACCTCTCCCCCCCGAAATCCAGGAGGCTGCACACCTATGCTTGAGAGTGACCACATTGTCCCAGTTTTCAAGTTTGAAGGAACTTTAAAGTTGAGTTTCCTAGTTGGCAAGATTGGGACACTAACAAAGATGTCATTAAACCTCAGTCTGCTGTGTGCTGTTACACAGATGGCTCAAAAGCAAAACAACATACTAGGACAATAGTGCTGATTGCTGATATATCGTTTGCTAATAGAATGCTGCCTTCCACAGTTGATGATTCTACTATTTTCAAATATGTGCTGATGAGTCGCACCCTCAAACAAGATTAAGTGATAAAATAGACCTAGATGATAACGGCATAAGGGTTTATGTAAGGGCCTATCAATATTGTAACAAAATATTTTATGTTAATTAATTTTTTTTTTTTTTTTTAAAGCTGAAGCGGGCCGGCCATGGATATTCCATATTACCGCCTACCACCCTATATCAGCACTGTTGTTGATGTAGAATGTTAGTCAAAGCCCCACCCCTATCAGAGGATTTTTGGGATTAAATGTGAGGTTATATTTAATAATACAGAGAGAATAATAAAAATAAGGATATTTTACCTATCTCACATCTATTCCCTAGGCCTACGTTTGGTCGGTTTGTCTTACCGTGGGAGGAAGGCTTATCTTTTGGTTAAAGCGTTTGGTGGTTTATTTTATGTTAAAATAACACTATTATTAATTAGTTAGGGTTATTTTACACAAAAATGAATCACAAATATAAATAAAGTACAAGTCACCAGATCTGATACGGTACAATATCCAATCTGGCCTGATTGACTTTTGATCCGACCTGGCCGAATCTAAAAATCCCGATCCAGTTGGTCCCTAAGTGGTTGGGCAGGGTAGGTGGGAGGCGGCCGCCCTCCCTGGAAATGGTCACCAGATGGTAAAATTGGGGGTTTTGAGAGGTTCAAAACTCCAAATTTTTTAGCACCTTGCTGATCGCTCGGCGCCAAACAATAAAATAGTTTTAGTACCACAATTGAACCCCAAAAAGCAAAACAAGATTTCCGCTTTGCTTTACTTAGCGGTAAAGTTCCATAATATTTCTTGCAATTTATCTTGCCTAATGTTAGTGAAAAAGTACAATAATTTTAATAAACAATAAGTACTACACATCAAGCAAAACAAACAATCATATTTGGTTGATTTTTGTATATACCTTTCCCTCTCATAAAATTCCCAGCCGCCTCTAGTAATGGCTTAGTAATTTTTTTCCATAGGTCGGTATCCTAAAAAACATGGAGAGAAGATGCTGCTCATCTGCTTTAGTTTACAATGTGGGTGTATCCACCGGTCTGAAAGGTCTCTAAATCCCTTTTTTGTGAAATCCAGGCTCTGCCAATGTGTGTTAATGTAATTTTTAACTAAAAAACATGTTTTATACCGCTAAAAACATTAAATAATACGGTATTAGGCCAAAAACAGGGTATTATACAGCTTTATTTACGTTTATTCCTGCTGCTTAAACGTTTTTTTAAAATTAAGGGGGCGGGCGAAGCCCCCCCAAATTTTTTTGCATTGAAATCCACCCCCCTTCCAAAAAAATGAAACCCTGGGTACGTCCCTGAAGCCTGAATTACCCATTTTCCTTCAAAATTGTCGTCAGCTTCAAGTTACTTTGATAAATGAATTATTTTCTCTTACCCTGCACACAAATATCTCTCCATCTGGTATGTTTTCGTACTCGCTGGGCTCCAACTCTGCGCACTTCTTTAACACATCTGGCGGTGGGAGGGAATTGAGCAGTTGCTCAAGGACCCCTTCCGATAAAACTTGCTCATCGATTTCCAGCACCGCCCGCCGCCACTCTTCGTGTGAAAGCTTTGCTGATCCTTGTAAAATAGCTGGAAACATAATTAATTACGCTATTGCAATTATTATTTTATTATTGTTTATTAACATTATTATATTGTGCAATTATTATTTTATTATTGTTTATTAACATTATTATATTGTTATTTCACTTAGGTTTATCCTTTTAAAAACTTTTGAGGTTTCAAATAATGACGAATGTCAATTAAAATTATACTGTGTTTAAGAATTATAGTTTCACAATAAATCATTACTTTTAAAGGCATGAAAAATAAATTCACCATCGTGCAATTGCAACTCAAAAGTTTCTGTTTATGCAGAATCAAAATATAAAATTTAATGGTCAGTTGCTGTCTTTCTTGATCTTTTTAAAATTATAACAGGGACATTCTTCAAAAAATATATATCAACAACTAAAACATTTTCAACCACTTAGAAATTTAGAACATTCTCCATTATCAAAAATGTCAAACTGAAGTCAAACGTGTAATTTTAAATTATAATGCAAGTTGCAACCATATAACGGCATAACGACTTGTGTCTTTAAATTGCATAATTATGAAAAAAATATTATAAAAGATTGTTAAACTTACATAGTCCCTTCTGACACTTTTCATCCTGTATACATTTAAAACTTTTGACTTTTTTCTTTTTTGCTTCCTTGGTCCCACTTTTTCCGCTGAGAGTATCCTCAGAATCTTCACTGTTTTTAGTTTCTAAAAATTTTTTTATAGTAATCAAATCACATCATGTTTATCATTTTGACATTTAATTGAACTATGATAAAAATTCTTTATTATTTTTTTTAAAATAAGGTTGTAAAAATAAAAAAAAACTAATAATCAGATTATTTTTAATCTAGTTTTTAAACAAAAGAAGTTTTTTGTCATTGTTTGCCAAATACCTTATTTAAAAAATAATAATGGAACTTTGACATTATTGATTTATAGTGTTATCATATAATTCGGTCTTAATTTTATCAATTCTCAGTAACCACGTTTAGGCTGCATAATACCCATGAAAACTAAAGAATTTAGAGTAAAGGTTGTACTATTTATCTAGAAAATTTTGCAATAGGAGTGATAATAGTGTGGGGACATAAACGAGATAAGCAAATACGTTCATTTACACAATATAAATAGGCATCAGATTTTGGAATTTTTCAGAAGCCAAAAAAATCAAAGGTCAAAAAATTTTGTCTCTCCCAAAAACCCTATTTTAAGATTTTTTTTAGCTGTGGGACCATAGGTGGGCAGGGGGGTGGGTTGGCGGCTTATCCCCTCCCCACCAAAATCTTGATTATAGCCGCAACCCCCTATAATTAGGGGTACCCTGGATACTCCCCCCTGAAATTTGGAGGTACCAGTACTAAAAACGCTAAAAATGAGCTATTTGAGTATACCCCAAAAAATTTTTGGGACATCCCCCCAAATTTTGGTGGTCAGATATACCTCCCAGCCAATCCGAGAGGCTGCCCAGTTCCCAAATTTATAGGGGTTCCACGCCACATCCCAGTCTGAATGTTAACGTTTTAAGTTATCCCACATTTTAGAGAAAGGCAAGCGTGTCTATAGTTTTGATGGAGTCTACATCTGCCAACATATGCCTGCCTGAAAAGCTTACCATTTTTTGAAGGTCCAGCTGTCCTTAGTTTTTCTTGGAGTTCACCGAAAAGTTTGTCATTCGCAAATTTTATTTCGTCAGCAGCGGCCCAAAAACTATTCTCATTCAGTTTAGCTGGCTTGATCTGCAATATTGTTCAGCATTTTTATAAGCAAATCTAGCTTTTAAACAAAACAATAAACAATAAACATTGTTTGTGGGACAATGTGACAGATTTTTCTGTCATATCTGTTCAATCTACACCATTTATTGACACTGTCAACTTTTGAATAATCTTCCCAGTGTCAAAGAGTTTGCACTGTTATCTCAGCTTAATATTTTCATTTCTTTTGTATGTATTTGTTATTTGCTGCAGTTAGTAAATGTTTAATGCTTTTAACCCTACTCCAATTCTTAATACTTTAATTTTAGCTAAATTTATACATAACAGCTTTTATGTATGTTACATTTACTAAATTTGGGTTTAGCTGTAATTTATTTTTCCCTAGTTTTAATTTAATCTTGGTGCAATTGTGGTTATGTTAGGTTATGTTTTTTCTCTTTGCCACTGTCGATTTTGTGCACCCAGTAAGAGCACCAAGGGTTCTAAGCGGTGTGGCAGTGGCATGTTATCTATCTTTCTATAATAATGCCAAAATTGAATGGTATAATCATTTATAATTACAAAGTTTTACTAGTATATCGCACATATAATTATGCTTAAAGTTAACCCTGGAGGATAATGACATAAAAAATTTACCTAGAACAAATCATTATTTTACGTTAAGTCACAGACCTGTGCACTGCCCCCCCCTCCCCGACGTTTTATTGGGGGGGGGGGGTAATTCCAAAACGAGGGGGGGCACTGGGGCAACTTTTTTGAAACAAGGGGCAATAAAACGGGGGGCAAGCAAGGAAGAAAAAAAAAGGGAAAAAAAGAGAAAAAAAGAAGGTAAAAGAGAAAAAAGGGGCAATAGAA
>JASAMX010035204.1:0-50544 GCA_030248175.1 Microlaimidae sp. YZB2_3 | reverse complement strand
CAACGCATTTTCAATTAAGGGGAACTTCTATGAATTTTTGAAAATTTAAAAAAAATTTTTGTTTTCGAATTGGCTCAAACTTAGTGAGTAAGAAAAAAACAGTCTACGTAGACCCAGAATATTATGTTGTTTTTTTTGGAAATCAACATGAAAATTTTAATGCTCGACAATGTTTTTCACTAAAGAAGGGATGAACATTTTTCTTTAAGAACTACAAAAAGGATTGGTCTAAATAAAATATCATTAGAAAGCTTATCGTTCAACGAATATCGTAAAAGGCTTGAAATTAAAAAAAAACTTGACATGGACATCCTGGTGCTGGAAAAACGCATTTTCAACAAAAAGGGAATCAATTGAAACCACAAACTCGAATTGGGCTAAATGAGATATCACTAGAAAGCTCACAGTCTAAAAAATAGGGGACTCTCCAAACTAAAGGGGAACATCCTTCTCTCCAACCACAAAACGGATTGGACTAAATGAAAGATCACTAGGAAACCTTAGAGTCTGGAGATTGTCATTGCTGGCTGACAACGCTGCTTGACAACGATTTTTCAACCAAAGGGAGAAAAACCCTGCTTCTCCACCCCAAAACCGGATTGGTTTAAATAAGTTATCATTGCAAATAGTTACAGTCCGGAAAATGCCATAGAAAGGTTGAATTTTGAGAAAAAAATGGCAAATGAATCAGAAAATATAGGAAAATATTTTTCAGCCGTATGGTTGATACAGGCTTCTTGTCGTTATAATATTCAGCAAAATTAAATTTTAAAACTAAAATTAGATGTTTTTATTTCATAACCACCAGCCCTTTGTTATTTGCCAGTAGTTGAAGGAGCACCTTGCCCTAGCCCTAACGATGTTAACGAAGCTGAAGTGTTTTATTATGATGATGGTACTAAAGACTGCAAGAATTTTACATTTAAAGGGTGTGGTGGAAACAATAACAAATTTCGGACTGCTTGAGGAGTGCATTGGAGTTTGCAAAGGTTACAGATTTTTCTCATGCTCCACGTAGTATTTTTTAGTAGCTTGTAGCAACGATACGAATACCATATGGTTTTTGGCATATTTTCTGACTGTGCATTGGCATGTCATGTATAAATTTAAAATAGGTGGGAAGTTTATTTTCGATTAGTGTTTAATATTTTTTACAGTAAATGTTATTTTTTTTAATTTCTTACGGAATATTTTTTTTTAAATTTAGTATTTTAAAATTGTGTATCTAATTTATATTTTATCTGTCGTCAGTTTAAAATTTAATTTTTGGAAGTTATAACTACAATTATCATTGTCGTGTATATAGTGATTTTTTAGTGGTGATTTATTTAAATAAAGATTTATTTCATAAGATCTTAACATTATATATTTAATCCGTGTTAAGTGAGGATTTTAAGTATTAAAAAGGTTCTCCTTAAAATAATAGATCTTTAAAACAATATATCTTAACATTATGCGTATCTTAGCAATATATTAATTATTATTATATATTAATATATATCTTAACAATAACAATTATATCTTAACACTATATGCTGTACGGAGTATTTTTCTATCGTTAATAGAAAATTTCTTAAGGTTTAACATAAATATCAATATCAATTTATATACGAAGATAAACTGTCGAACACTTCTTTCCAAAGATTGAATTTTGGCAATTATTTAGAAAGTTTCCTGTAGAAATAACTCAGTTATATACAAACATAATTATGTTTTTATAGCAATTTTAATATGAATATTAATCCTCGTTTCAAAATAATTTGATTTAATTAATGTTTTAACATAAATTTAAAAAAGTGGTTATTATTTGACAAAACAACGTCGTTAAAACTTTCAATGTTCATAATCTTCTTCTTCTAATTTTTTTTGATTCCAAAAAAATAATTGCAATCATCGCTGGCGCGGGAGCGCCCACTGCGATTTAGCCTCACGGCACCGCGACAACTATAACTAAAGCACCTGGTAAATTCTGTAATTTATGTTTATTACCTTTTTCTTCTTATTTGATTTAAAAAGTGGTAGACTAGCCTTGAAAAATGCTCTAAGAATAGAGTAGGAAAAAGGGGCGATTTCTCCCCGGGCGTGTGTTTAGACAGAAAAGATGTGGACTAGTCTGAGATTGACATTATTTACAGCATAAAAAATTTGTATTTGATTTGGCATGCTGCCCACTGAATAATAATTTCTACCATATAATAATAGTGTATTTATACGTTCAACTAATTACTCAACACTGTTGCATTTTTTTAGTCTGATGAAATGACAATTGAAAAAATCCTACTCACAACAATCTTTGACAAGCGCGAAATCGCTACTTTTTCAAATTTGTAGTTGTTTTTTACACATACAAATATAACCTTCAGTTCAACGTATAAATAAATTATTTTTATATGGTAAAAATTTTTATTCAGTGGGCAGCTGGCCAAATCAAACACAAATTTCTTATGCCGTAAATAATGTCCATCTCAGACTAGGTCACATCTTTTCTGTCTAAACACACGACCGGGGAGAAATCTCCGCTTTTTCCTTCATTTTTCAAGGCTAGTTTTTATACTAATATCAGCAAAATTGCTGGGTTTTTTAAAAATAACATCTGTAAAACACACACACACGCACACACACACATACACACACACACACACACACACACACACACACACACACACACACACACACACACACACACACACACACACACACACACACACACACACACACACACACACACACACACACACACACACACACACACACACACACACACACACACACACACACACACACACACACACACACACACACACACACACACACACACACACACACACACACACACACACACACACACACACACACACACACACACACACACACACACACACACACACATTTACATACACACACATTTGTTTTTTTAACCGATAAAACAAATATAGGCACCTTGCACTGAAACGCAGTTTATACATGAAGTATGCAATATACATAAGTGTAACCATAATGGATATTTACCGTACTCCTACTTATCTTTTCGTAGTATGCAGATCAACCGATAGAAAGCGCGCGAAAATACCGTATCTCCTACTTATCTTTTCGTAGTATGCAGATCAATCGATCGAAATTTCGCGCGCTTTCTATCGCCACATCTGCATACTACGAAAAGATAAGTAGGAGTACGGTAATTATCCATTATGGTGACACTTATGTATATTGCATACTTCATGTATAAACTGCGTTTCAGTGCAAGGTGCCTATAGGGCATAATTATAAATTTAGAAACTTGCCAGTTTTTGTCTTTGTTTATTTATGTACTTGTTTGAAGCAAAAACTAAAGTCAATATATAAATACATGAATGTCTCTGTGTGTGTTTGTTCCCTAAGTCTTCCCTAATCATCCAAAGGATTATGCTGAATGAGGTATTATTGGAAAGCTTATACTTGGGGAGTGTCGTAAAAGGTTGAAATTTGGAAAAATTTTACATGTACTTTTTTATACTGGACAACGCATTTTCAATTAAGGGGAACTCTATGAATTTTGAAATTTAAAAAAAATTTTGTTTTCGAATTGGCTCAAACTTAGTGGAAGAGTTAGTCAATGTAGACCCAGAATATTATGTTGTTTTTTTGGAAATCAACATGAAAATTTTAATGCTCGACAACGTTTTTTTCATTAAAGAAAGAATGAACTTTTCTTCCAAAGAACCACAAAAAAGATTGGGTTAAATAAAATATCATTTGAAAGCTTATCGTTTGACGAATGCTGTAAAAGGCTTGAAATTAAAAAAAAACTTGACATGGACATCCTGGTGCTGGAAAACGCATTTTCAACAAAAAGGGGCTTCATCTAAACCACAAACCGAATTGGGCTAAATGAGATATCACTAGAAAGCTCACAGTCTAAAAAATAGGGGAATCTCCAAACTAAAGGGGAACATCCTTCTCTCCAACCACAAAACGGATTGGACTAAATGAAAGATCACTAGTAAGCTTAGAGTCTGGAGAATGTCATTGCTGGCTGACAACGCTGCTTGACAACGATTTTTCAACCAAAGGGAGAAAAACCCTGCTTCTCAGCCAAAACCGGATTGGTTTAAATAAGTTATCATTGCAAATACTTACAGTCCGGAAAATGCCATAGAAAGGTTGAATTTTGAGAAAAAAATGGCAAATGAATCAGAAAAATATAGGAAAAATATTTTTCAGCCGTATGGTTGATACAGGCTTCTTGTCGTTATAATATTCAGCAAAATTAAATTTTAAAACTAAAATTAGATGTTTTTCTTTCAGAACCACCCGCCCTTTGTTATTTGCCAGTAGTTGAAGGAGCACCTTGCCCTAGCCCTAACGATGTTAACGAAGCTGAATATTTTTATTATGATGATGGTACTAAAGACTGCAAGAATTTTACATTTAAAGGGTGTGGTGGAAACAATAACAAATTTCGGACTCTTGAGGAGTGCATTGGAGTTTGCAAAGGTTAGATATTTTTTATTACTTTATGTAGTATTTTTTAGTAGCTTGTAGCAACGATACGAATACCATATGGTTTTTGGCATATTTTCTGACTGTGCATTGGCATGTCATGTATAAATTTAAAATAGGTGGGAAGTTTATTTTCGATTAGTGTTTAATATTTTTTACAGTAAATGTTATTTTTTTTAATTTCTTACGGAATATTTTTTTTTAAATTTAGTATTTTAAAATTGTGTATCGAATTTATATTTTATCTGTCGTCAGTTTAAAATTTAATTTTTGGAAGTTATAACTACAATTATCATTGTCGTGTATATAGTGATTTTTTAGTGGTGATTTATTTAAATAAAGATTTATTTTATAGATCTTAACATTATATATTTAATCCGTGTTAAGTGAGGATTTTAAGATTAAAAAGGTTCTTTGTAAAATAATAGATCTTTAAAACAATATATCTTAACATTATGCGTATCTTAGCAATATATTAATTATTATTATATATTAATATATATCTTAACAATAACAATTATATCTTAACACTATATGCTGTACGGAGTATTTTTCTATCGTTAATAGAAAATTTCTTAAGGTTTAACATAAATATCAATATCAATTTATATACGAAGATAAACTGTCGAACACTTCTTTCCAAAAATTGAATTTTGGCAATTATTTAGAAAGTTTCCTGTAGAAATAACTCAGTTATATACAAACATAATTATGTTTTTATAGCAATTTTAATATGAATATTAATCCTCGTTTCAAAAATAATTTGATTTAATTAATGTTTTAACATAAATTTAAAGTGGTTATTATTTGACAAAACAACGTCGTTAAAACTTTCAATGTTTATATTCTTCTTCTTCTGTTTGCTCTTGTGGCAATGATTCTTGCTTAAAATAAGTCCTTTTTCGCTGTTCCTTTGGCTGCTAGAAAACTTTTCCATTTAACACTTAGATCCATGATCTTCATTAGGAGCGGCAGAACTGCGACAGACTTCTCAGCAAATAATAATGCAGGAACTTCCGTCACGCTTTTCTCCTGGCCGTTTAACGACGACATCATCTGAGTAGATAATTCTTGTTGCAGACATCCCGCGTAGAAAATTTTACAGAGAAACTACCACAAGTTCTTCTGTAACCGTCCTACTTTATCCTGGTTTGGGACAGGCACTGTATAAACAGTGGCGGAGTTCAATGTTTATATTCATCCCTAAAGCAACAAGCAATATTTAAAATAGAAGAATAGCTATAATATATTGAAAATAAAATTAAAATAACTCATTAAAACGAATTTATTAGCATATGTTCCAAAGCCACTGATGCTAAAAACATTAAGAATTGCCTGTTCAAATAACCAAAGAAAGCAAACCAAACGTTAAAAAAATTGAAGTTTTTGAAATAAAAATGTAGCTAAATAAAATAATGATTTTTTTGACAGAAATTTTTTTAAAAACATTCCGCTTCAAGGACAGTTTTTACTATTTATTTTTAAAATAAAATTTCCTGTCCAGCGAAGTAAAATTTACATAAAAATGGAAAAAAAAATAACTTAAAAAATTTTTATTATAATTAAAAGTTTTAAAAAATAACTTTTTTTCGAGTTCATCATTTTGCTGAGAAAGTTATAACAAAAGTTACAAGATATAAATAAAATGATATGATATAGGGTAAAAACAATCCGAGAAAAGTCACATACACAAATGCGCGTCACACGAAAACAATATTAACATTTTTTTGAAGATTTGTCTATAACGTTACCTCTAAAAAGACTGCAGTTAGCCCAATAAAAGTATCGTGATCATTTAATATGAATTCAAAACAAGTTTTAGAGCAATTTAAATATTTAGTTAAAAAAATTGGTTTTATAAATTTTTTGTAAACGCTTGGGAGGAGGCTTATAATTTTTTATAAACAAATTTAGGTTTTTAGGTTTTTAATTTTTATTGTAATAACTGTATCGAATTAAGCCGCTCGTGGAGTTTTCTGGAATTCCTTATTTTGTTGGTTTAATGCTACACCTGAAGCAATCCAGAATTTTTACTGTTTAACTATATTGCTTTTAATTTCACATTTTTTAATTGCAGTAATTTTAATCAAAACTATATCTATCATTTTAAATTGAAACATAAACCCTTCGACAACCTGCTCTGGGGATTGCGCCACCTTAATGTCGTTTTGATTTGGCTATTCAAAATCGCCATTGCCACTCTTGTGAGGTAATTGCCACACTATGACTTGTATTCATAGTGTCTTAACGTGGCTAAAGGGCCTACGCCCTAACGTGTGACCATTGCTGTCTAGCCTACAGGCGGAGGCAGCGCATAGGTTTTTTTCAAAACAAAAAACTAAAAATATACTTTGGTAAATAATTATACTTTTATACTTTACTAAAATTATACGTGGCACAACTCTCAAATTTTAAAATAAAAAAAAATTTTTTTGGTCAAAAAAAAGTCGTAGAAAAAAAGAAGAAGAAGAAGAAGTATTTTGTTTATATTTATAAAGTATACTATACTAAATATCTTTTGACATACATATGGCCGCCACCGCTATTGTAATAAAAGATTACTACTATCAAATTTTTTATTTTTACCACTAATTTATAATATATATATATATATATATATATATATATATATATATATATATATATATATATATATATATATATATATATATATATATATATATATATATATATATATATATATATATATATATATATATATATATATATATATGTATGTATATAAGATATTTCTAAAATTTAAGGGTGTCAAACAGAAGGGTGTAAACAGCTATCTGAGTATCTCAAGTACTACATTGACATGTCAATCGATCCGTGCGAGAACTTTTATCAATACACATGTAGGAAATGGATTGAAGAACACGACAATAAAAACTTTTCAGGGGAAACAAGACTTTCTGTGTTAACTCAAAGAAAGAATCTACAGTATTTACTAAGTAAGATTAATTCATATAATATTATTTTTTGGGAAAAAATATCGATTTAAATGATTGCATAGTGTAATTTCTTTTGCTTTTACGCGAAGTAAAATGTGTTGGATCATGTAAAAATAAGCTACTTGTATTAATTTCCGTAGCCAATCTTTTGCATATATATGTATACAAATATCACCTATAGCCTGTACAAAAATGATGTGGACTGGCGACAAAACTCAAAATTTGAAACGTAATATCTTAATAACGGAGGGGATAAAATGTACAGGACTTATATCCGAGCATAGCTCAGACTCTTAGCTATCTTTAAAAAAGGTTAAAAACATTGCTTTTCTATGACACCATAACTGCGGACAATGCGGTAAAAAAGCCTGGTCCCAAAAAAATCAGTTTTTTATTAGTACGAAAAAAAAAATATAACCCAACAGAATGTTCGACTGTACACTAAATTTTTGACCAAAATTTTGCTAGAAAAATCATACTTGCAAATGTTTGTTTCTATTTTTCTAGCAAAAATCGGCCATTTTCTGCTAGTTTTTCCGCGCTGCAATTTTTAACACAGTGTTATAGTTTTCTTGCACTGCGGACTGCGACTTTTTTTGCACTTAATACTGCCTTATTAGCACTGCGAATCCAGCTGCACAACTAAAAAATACAGACGCTGATGTACATTTTCAATGAAATAAAACACTTCAAAATTTGTGTAAATTAATTTTAAAACGTTGTAAAATTATTTTATTTCATTAAAAATAAAAAGTTATCACATCTTAACGTTAAAAATACGACTTTTATTCATTTAAACACAAAATTTTTGCTTCGCTTCGGTTTTTTTTTGTTGTGAGGCTAGATTTGCAGTACTAAAATAATCGCAGTGCGCATAAAGCAGTATTGAGTGCAAAAAAGTCGCAGTCACTACTGCAAGAAAACTGAAATTGTGTTAAGAATCGCAGCGCTGAAAAACTGGCAGACAATGGCGGATTTTTTAAAGAAAAGTCGCACACAGGTTTGAAAGTGCGACATTTCTTGCAAAATTTTGGTCAAAAATTTAGTGTACAGTGAGACATTTTTTTGTGTTATATATTCTTGCTATGAAATAAGAAAAGCCGCTTGGTATGCTGTTAGAGTATATTTTTTAGAGTTTTTCTAAAAATCTGAGCAAAATATGGCTCGCTCAGTTTTTTAATAATGTTTTGAATGCGCGCAGTTTTCGCGGTTTTTTGCCAAATTCAATAAACTGGGAGTAAAATAGTTTTTATTTTGCTTCCTGCTCGATGTTTGAACAATTTTTTCCGTGAAAAAAATAGAATATATCCAGTTGCTATCCGAACTAAACGCGCACTTTTGTAATGAAAACACGTGCATTTTTTTGGGTGATTACAACGTGCCGGCTATAGACTGGAAAATTCCTAAAGTACTAAATACAGACAATATTCATGAAATTTTTTTAGAATCTGTAATTGAAAATGGGTTATTTCAATTTATTGACTTGCCTACTCATAATAGTGGAAATTTATTTTGACTCTTTTAGCTTTACGTGCGACCATTTTTCGATAGATTGTCAAGTCATGTTCACCGTTTCTCCTAAACCTTCTACTGCTCAATATTTTCCAAATTCCTGCAGATTATAGCAGTACTAAAAACGAGTTGGAAAACTTTAATTGGGCTGAACTCATAAAAAATTCAAATTCTATGGAAAATCTGTACCAAAATTTTTTAGAAACAAAACAAAAAATAATTGAAAAATATGTACTATTAAGACGTATTAAACAAAAAAAAGTTATATTATCCGCGACATATTTTATTTTAAAATAACGCAAACGAAGTTTATAGGATTTCTAAAAAATATTTAAATTCCAAAATGGCATGGAAATTGTGTGACAAAATGTACAAGGAAGCTATAAGTTTGTATCACGATAATTTAGAAAAAACTGCAATTGAAACCGTTGACATAAATAGTTTCTACAAATTTGCCAACAAAAAGCTTAATTCGAAAGGTTTTGAAATTGGTGGCATAAAAACCAAAAACGGTTCTCTTACTGATGACCCTATTGAAAAATATAATTTATTTAATGACTATTTTTGTAGCGTTTTTACGGTTGATAATGGCATAATGCCTAAATTTCAAAAAAAAGTTAAAGATAATGAAGGAATTTTTTCTGTCAAATTTCCTGTTGCATTAGTTGAAAAATAATTGCGCAAACTTCCGTCAAAAAAATCGCATACACCTGATGGAATTCCATCAGTCTACTTAAAGTCCTTTGCTTCACAAATTTCAGTCCCTCTAGCAAAAATTTTTTAATTGTCGATGGAACATGGTAATGTTCCCTCTTGGTGGAAAAAAGCCTTTATAATCCTCATTTTTAAAAAAAGAGCATCCTCTTTAATGGAAAATTATTTTTCCTTTTCGTTAACCTGTATATGTTGTAAAGTCATGGAAAATATTGTTTGTGATGCATTAAGCAGATACCTCCTTGAAAAAAAGTTGCTAAGCTCACAACAGTATGGTTTTTAAAACAAAAATCTGTAGGCTCACACTTTTGCTAACTGGGTCAAAGCCATAGACAACAAAAAAATCGATCGACACAATGTATATTGATTTTTCTAAAGCTTTTGACTCAGTTAGCTATCCAAAACAACTAAATAAGTTAGCTGCCTATGGGGTAGGATATGAACTTTATTCCTGGATTTCAAGTTTTCTTTCTAATAGAACACAAAAAGTGATCTCAAACAATACCTCCATATGTAAAAATTGTGAATATGTAACTTCAAATAATGCCCAGGTCACTAGCGGTGTTCCAAAAAGGAGTGTGCTTGGGCCGTTACTCCTTATAATATACGTAAATGATTTGCCCAATTGTATATCCCCAAAAATAAAAACTGCTCTATTCGCGGATGATACAAGCTTTATAGTATTTTTGATGACAAAATTACTCCGCTTCATTTTCAAGAAAATTTAAATCGGTTTTGCAAATGGGCAAATGATTGGCAATTAACTATCGCATTCAACAAGTGCTCAGTACTGCATTTAGGACCAAAAAACTTAAATCATTCATACACTTTAAATAATAAAGTAATTGATCATTTAACCACTGTTAAAGATTTAGGGGTTTTGGTGTCACACGATCTCAAATTTTCAAAACACTGCGCTTCAATTGCAACCAAGGCTCATAGGCAAATTGCGGTCTTATTTAGAGCATTTAAAACTCGAGATATGTGTCGTTTATTATGCGCTTATAAGTCTTGTGCGTCCTCTTATAAAGTTTAAAACATATGCATGAAATCCATATCTAAAAAAGACATTGAATGATTGAAAAAATTTAAAAATCATTTACAAGAAGGTTACACAAGAGATGATGTTCTTTTCCACATGGTTTCTATGAAAACCGCTTGCTTGAACTAAATTTGTGTACTGTTGAAAAAAGATGCGCAACGATAATGATCTTATAATATGTTACAAGCTTATTAACATTCTCGTTGACGTTGACGTAAATAACTTTTTATCAAAACCTTTTGGCAATCAAACCATTACGCGTTTTTGCTTAACAACCCAAGGTTTTAGAGTTTGAAACTCAAAAAACCTCACGAGAAAGTGTACTGCACACGACCGGCAGGATTGGTCATATATCGCACAAAGTTACACCTTACCAACACACTCCCCATATCATGCGCCATCCCTGTAGTGGTAACCGTGGCCTTCCCTTTTTTTAAAGCTGCCATTTCCCAAGGTATTATTTACCTTGCAGCTTTGGGGTATTCTTAGCCCCGGCATATCCGGTACCCTACGCAGTTAAGTCCCATAACTGCCAGTCCCACGAGGTCGCAAGACCTCGTGCACATGATACATTCCTCTCCTCACTCCCCGTACTCTCCCTCCCCTACACTCCCCGAGTTTAGCACTCATTGTCCTGCCATTGAGAAACTTTTTTCCCCAAAACTAAAGTTTCTTACGTACCGACACTCACTTCCTCCCCCTTTCCCCTTCTATTCCGTTCGCCCTGAAACGTCGCCCAAAAGGCGAGGTGTTTATAGCAAAAGTAGCGTCGTTACCAAGGGTAACGATAGCACACCCACACGTTTTTCACTCCCGCTACCCCTTGACGACAGGCGAAGCTGTGTCGTCATTGGCTGCAAACATAACGCACACTCCTTGTGGCGACACCAGCGCCACGTAGCGTCCATCTGCCTAAGCAGCAATTCCATTTTTGAGCACCGCACATTTTTTGTGCTAAATAACAACTTATAAGCGTGTTATTAACACTTTACGGAATGTTAATATTTGCCTGATGAGGTTTTAACGTCCAAAACACATGTCGCATGTATAACTCCTATGAGTTAGTATTAACATTCTAGCTTTACGTGTTACTTTTAGATCTGCTTTCCTATGAAACAAATCTAAATCTGACAGGGTAAAGCGGTTATAGCGCTATCACATATACAATAACCCCGTTTTTTTATATATATTATATACCTTAATACTCAGAGGACCAGGTTCCCTCAAAATATAGCACATATTTACTCTTTAAGTGCCTTGTAGTAGCCCCACTTACCACGCATTATGGAATGTAACGCGGTTACGGCTTATCCACATGCTGCGTCCTTAGACCCCAATGATGAAGGAAACCAAATTGGTCCTACCGTTTCAACCGATCCCTCTCCCCTTTCCACGAGTGGGTTTGTCCGCTATTCAGAGACAAAATGCCCCCATAAAACACAAAAGGGTAGCATGGACCCTTTAAATAAACCCACGTCCCCTTTGGAGAACATTTCGGCCCATATGGTATTTGATACCGATCGTTTAGAGAGTGAAAGTGTCAATGGGAATATGGCGCTAGCTTTTGGGCTATCTTCCACTAGTGTGGAAACCTACTAATGCTAAAAACACAAATGCCAAAAATTTTTTTGAAAATTTTTTTCATATAACCATCAAAAATGTAAAATTTGTTACATATCACGACTTTTGATATATCGTTTGTGTAAAAAAATCTTAAATTAAGTTTAAAATTAGCTGTCAAAACTGTCAAATTTAAAATTTGGAAGCATTTCATGCCTGTATGCCGACAGCAGCAAATCTCTAAACTTAAAGGATTTCAAAGAATAATGAACTTTAGAAGGTTAGGTCTAAATTTTTTAAAAAATTATTTGATAAATTGTTCCAAATGATGCAAATAACCCCATGAAAACATAAAATAAATTTTCGTTAAAATTCAAAAATACTTTTTTGCGCCCTGCAAATTTTTATACGTTATAATTGATGATTTTTATTTTTTTATTTGTTTTTTTGATGGCTTTTTCGCAATTTAACTGACCCAATTCTGACTGGATCGAGGATTGAAACGTTTTTACTCAAAAAAACAATTATTGAAAAATTACTTTAAGGTATTTGCCAAAGTTGAGAAATATAGTATTTAGAAACATGTTTTTTTGTTAACAAACGGGGAAATATTATTACAAGTAAGAAAACAGCTAAAAACGAATTTTTTAGCTGTGATATTTGGCAATTTTGTAGTAAAATATAAACTTTGAAAATATGTTTTTCACGAATTTAAAATTTGCAAGCATTTCAAACCCATTAATCTTTAAATTAAAAATTTTTCCAAAAAATAAGCCTTAAAAATTCATTTTAAAAACTAATTTTTTTTTCAAAAGCCTTAAAAAATTTACAGAATTTCTTGTCGAAATTATCTTTCTAATTTAAAGTCTTTTTTTTGTTGTTATTTTGGCTTGGATTACATTTTGGAGTGTAGTTTAAAATTTAATACACTACGTTTTTGGAATAATTAAATGTTTAAAATTAATTGGTCCGTTAATTTTATTTGTGTCAGAAAATTTTAGCAAAAAAATCGTTTTTTTTTTAAATTGATAAAAAATATTGAATTTATTATTAGAGTTAGAGTAATTAGAGTAATTCGGCGTGGCTTTAGGTTGGGCCATCCATTTAGGGTGTTAGAAAATTGGTTTATTTTTAAAAAAACAAAAAGAACTAGCACAAAAGCAACTGGATTAAAGTTTAATAAAGTGTTTTTGCTAAGTTTTTTATGTGTAAATTTTGCATTGTTAACATTTTCATTTAAAAGGGGACATTTTGTTGGTTTTCCGGATTTTTTATCTGTTTTTAAAATGCATCAAATTTAAAACGAAGCAATATATAACCTTTAAATAACTTTTTTTATTTTTTTCAAAAGAAATTTGCAATACGTTTAGCTAACTGCGCACTTTAAAGAGTAGTTCACAGCTGCTACTTACCACTTATGACTTAAAACTTAAGACTTAAGCGTTTTATCTTAGGACTTAAGACTTAAGGCTTCCAGTTCACAGTTACCTAATAAATTACTTTAGACTTAAACGTTTTTATTGGAGAAATTTTAATTAAAATATCGATTTTGCAATACATCTAATCAAAAGTTGGTCAATTTAACTTTGTACTTATGTCATCTTAAGTAATTTGTTAGAAATGACAAAACAATATATATTTAGGCAGATAATACAATTATCAAGAAACTTCATCTTAAAAACAATTTGTTTTGTGTTGTTTTAAATTATTTGCTTAGAAGATATTGAATACAATACAAATCTAAGTTGAAACTATAATAATGCAAAAAAATATTTATTTATTACCTTTTATAATATATTTTTGATTTAACAATATAGTTTGAAATACTATTCTTCTGTACTTGTTGCATTTAAGATGGTGCATTGCAAATAGGTTTGACAAATAAAACATACTTTTTCAATAAAAGCCTAAATTAACTATGACTTCAAAATTTAAAAATGCAACAATTCACGACTTTTAACTGCGCAGTTTTGTTGAGTTTCTAAGTTTTTTCTTGGATTTATAATTTTTGGTTTTATCTCGATTTTCTGACTAAATGTTTCAAAACAATGTTTAATTTGTAGTTTTGTTTAAAAAAACATTCATTTTTCATCCAAAAATATTTGTTTTTTTTTAATCTTTAAAAAGAAGATATTTAACTAAAGTCCTAAGTCAAATTATAACATGATTCAATTTTTATTTCGAAAGCCTAAAGTCTAAAGTCTTAAGCGTAAAGTCTTAAGTTTTAAGTCAAGCTGTGAAGCGGGCCATAAGTCATAAGTCTCCACTCTTAAGTCTAAAGTCCTAAGTCTTAAGCCGTAAGTCTGAGCTGTGAACCACGCTTAAGATTTTGTTAAGTTCGGCAACATTTCGGGGCACCGGAGCTCCAGGTTCATTTTGAAACTTTTCTCTGTTTTTCTTTTAGCGATACTGGGCAAATTTCAACAAAAAAATTTTTATTTGAGCTCTCATAACTTTTAAACGCGCCGCGATCAATATACAAATATCTAGCGTTAAGGTTCTTGTACTATTGACCATCTCCTAAAAAAATTTCAAATATTTTGGGGTGTTAGCCCCAAAACCTCCAAATTTAGGGCCAATTTTTTTCAGCCAAATTTTTACCATATGGGTCCTTACGTCTGAAAATTTTTTTTCAGATTGTCCATATTTTCCTAAGTTTAAAAATATATAATTTGTTAGGAGTAACCTACCTGGGTCGGGTACCCGAGAGGTTAAAAGGGGTCAATTTTGCGATTTTTGCTAAAACTCTTTGTATGGGGGGTAGCAAGTGCATCTTTTGGCATCATGCTCAAAACTATTTGAGCCACAGGTTTAAGAGGTTTGAGACCGAGGGGGATTTATGCGGAATTCTAAGCTTTACATATTGGTGATAGTCCAAAAAAAGTCTCGGCGTGTTTATTTAAAAAATACAAAAAAATTTTGCTCTAAATGGTTGAGTTACCAAAATAAAGACCCTTTTGTACTCCCAAAATTAGTAAGGAGTGATTTTTTGTTTTTATTATTTATGAGCCGTGTTTATATTTGTTTGAAAGCTCTAAACGTGCTGATTTTAAAAATATTAATTTTAAGGTAAAATTTTTTATGGTTACTCGGTTACATACCCCCAAATACCCCCAAATTTAAAAAAAACAACTTATTTTGTCATTTTTTTAATTTTAAGTGACGTGTTTATATTCATATGAAAGTTTTCGACGCACTGATTTTAAGAATATATAGTTTACTAAATTTTTTGCAGTGGTTACCGAATTTTACACCCATCATGTACCCCCTAAAATTCTCAAGAGGTGATTTTATTTTAATACCGTCATGTTTGTACTCATATCAAAGCTCTCGACACATTGATTTCAAAAAAATATTTTTAACTCAATTCACCAAATGGTTACTATTTTAACAACCCAAAATGTACCCCCAAAAATTGTGAGGGGGTCGTTTTTATATGTTTATTATAATACCGTCATGCTTGTAGTCATATGAAAGCTCTCGACACCCTGATGTCAAGAAATATTAATTTTACCTCGATTCACTTAATGGTTACCATTTTTACAACCCATAATTTACCTCCGAAAATCTTTAGGGGTACATTATGGGTTGTAAAAATGGTAACCATCGGGTGAATTGAGTTAAAATTAATTTTTTTGACATCAAAGCGTTGAGAGCTTTGCTATGAGTATAAACATGACGGTATTATATTAAATATATAAAAATGACCCCTAAAGATTTTCGGAGGTAAATTATGTGTTGTAAAAATGGTAACCATTGAGTGAATCGAGGTAAAATTAATTTTTTTGATATCAGGGTGTCGAGAGCTTTAATATGAGTACAATCATGACGGTATTATAATAAATATATAAAAATGAACCCTAAAAATTTTTGGGACTACATTGTGGGTTGTAAAAATTGTAACCATTGGGTGAATCGAGTTAAAAATATTTTTTTAAAATCAGCGTGTCGATAGCTTTGATATGAGTACAAACATGACGTTATTATAATAAAATCACCTCTTAAGAATTTTAGGGGGTCTTAATAGGTATAAAAGAATACGTAAAAAAGTAAGTACTAATAAGACGTATTTGCCAAACGTCATTGGTTCGCCTTGGTAATATTGTGTTTTGTATAGAGTTCCGTATGTTATTTGCTGAAAGAAATGATTTATTGAATAATGCAAATTTAGAAAAATATGTTTAATTAAAAACTGCGTCAAAATCAAGAAAAATACTATTACACAAATACTTTCATATCATGACATAATCATATTTTTGGTTTGGTGATAACACTGTAAATATATTTTTTCATTTATTATTTTCTTGGCAAAAGCTAATGTTTTGCCAGGCTCATTTTTTTGCCAAGCTTTTTCCAGCTATTTTTAGTTTTGCCGCACCTTTTTTAGTTTTAGTACTAAGACTAAAAACTATTTAGTACTCAAGTACTTTAGCCTTAGCTTTGAAATGAAATGAATATTTATTGTACAGGTCTAAACATATTACAATACAACATAGACACTTAAGTACAATTTAAAATACATAATAAGTCAAATAAAACATCGAAAAAATAAACACTGCATTAAAACATAAAATAATTAGTACAGGTAATCAATTATGAACAATATGTTAGGGTTAAAACATTTTTAATTTTCTTTATAAACACCTTAATGGAGGGAGAGATACCTACATCTTTAGCCAAGGAGTTCCAAATTTTACATACTCTGACTGAAAAAAAATTTTTTTCTAGTGTCGATTTGTGGGTTTTCAATCTTAAGTTTTAAGCCATTTGAGCGGGTTTTGCAGTTTTCTAAAATCCTAAAAAAACTACTTCAGTCGATATCCAGTTTGTTATTAAGCACTTTATAACAAAAAGTTAAGTCATTTTTTAGTCATCTGCTTTCAAGGCTATCAAGCTCCAAATTTAGTAGACGGTCAGAATACTCCAATTTTTTAAAACTACAGCAGGCATAAAGTCACCAAGTAAAACTGCGCTGAACTTGCTCAATGATTAAAATATCTTTTTGTATTGAGACGACCAAACACCCGTGTCATGTTCAACAAGAGGTCTTACAAAAGTTTTAAACGCGTTTAGAAGTATTTTTGGATTTTTGGTCCGAATAACACAAAAAATGAGTGAATTACGCGCATGGGTTTTTTTTAGCCACTTCTAAACAATGCCGATATGGTTTCAGGTCAAAGCTAATATTTATTCCTAAATCTTTGACAAAGCTAACCCTCTCCAATGCCTTATGCCCCAAGAAAAAATCATGGTTTTTGTTATTATGACCTAAACTTAGAACGCAGCACTTGCTAAATGCCACACTAAGCTGCCAGGTAGATGGCCATTTATAGAATTTATTAAATGACCATTGAAACTGACTAGGACTGTTATCAAAATTTTGAATTGAGTAAATTTTGGTGTCATCAGCGTACATCTTTACATTCTGCTTTCGACAAGTCATTTATGTATCTGCTCCCTAAAATCCCCTGATACGGGTGGGGCCTTGACTAACATTCTACATCAACAACAGTGCTGACATAGGGTAGTAGGCGGCAATATGGAATATCCATCGCTGGCCCGCTTCAGCTATAAAAAAAAGTTTTATTAAAAGTTTCTCATGTGACACCTTATCAAAGGCTTTTTGATAATCAATATCCACTACTTTTCTATCGCGCTAGACAATGGTACAATCATTTAAAGTACTAAGTAGCTGCGCACACGTGTACCTATTTCTTAAAAACCCTAATTGTTTTTTTGATAATAACTTGTTTTTCCTAAGATGTTTAATTACAGCCTCACAAATTAAAGATTCCATAAGTTTACAAACAACACATATAAGTGAAAGTGGCCTATAATTATTTGTTTCACTAGCAGAACCTTTTTTGTGAAGCGGAACAACAATAGCCTTTTTTTACAAATCAGGTATTGTAGAAGTAAGCATGCTTATTTCAAAAAATTGTCCTAGCGGTAAAGCCATAGATTCCGAAACCTGTTTCCAATAAAAGGCAGGTAAATTATCAAGAGTTTTGGAAAGTTTTGCAGGTAATTTTTTAAGTTTTTAACGCATTTTTTCTTCTGGAAACATAACCGAGTTTATGCCTATATTTTCATCAACTCTTAGCGGAAACTCAGGCGCTAAACCATCATCAATCGTAAAGACACTTTCAAAAAATTATTTAGTAATTTTGCTTTTCTTTGGATTTTACAGCTAAAGTATCATCAGTTTTTCGTAAAGGTGGTATTTGACTTGAGGGCTTCATTTTTGATTTTGCGTAATTGTAAAAATTGTGAGCGTTTTCAGATTCAACAAGTTTATTCTCATTATTATCATGAAAATCGCAAACAAATTGCTCATATAGTTTTGCGCATTTATTGTACAACGATTTTCCTATAGGCGATTTTTTGCCTAACTTATATAGTTTAAGTTTTTTGTTTTTAAGGTTTTTAGTATAGTCTGGATAAGACAAAAAGTTATTTTTTTTAGTACTCATAGGAAACCATTTATTAATACAATAATTTTGAACTTCAAGAATTTTTTTTTGTAAAGATCGTTAATAGAAGCCGAGTTCCTAAAAATATAATTAAAATCAAAATTTAAAAGGTAATTTTTTATAGAGAGGTAATCTCCTTTTTTAAAATTTCTAAATTTTTTACTTGAGTCTTTATATGTATTTGGTTCAAAATTTAATTTAAAAGAAACACCTAGGTTGTCACTGCTAGATATAAACGGCTCAGTTACATTCACATTGTAGACAATATTACTGTCATTACAAAGAACAATATCGAGAATATTTCCCGCAACCAAGTGTGTAGGGTCTGACATGTGTTGTACCAGACCGTTTTCAATTAAACCGTTTAATATTGTCTTATGAATATATTTATTAATAGAATTAGGTTTAATACAATTTAATTTCCAATTTATGTGTGGTAAGTTTAGATCACCGCACATAACAAAACTATAATTAATGTTGCATAGGCAATAAATCAAATTGCTGATGTTTTGTGCGTCTTGTTTCTCAAATGCATTAGATAAATTATGGTTTTTTGCTCAATAAAAAAAGACAACGCGTATGCGTTCTTTTTTGCCCAAGATATCAACTCACAAACACTCAATATTTTCATAATCGGATGGAAAAGAAACCTGGTAAACTCTTAGTGTTTTTCTAATGAACATACACACGCCGCCACCTGTTTGGTTTTTGCGATCATATCTAAACACAGAAAAAGGAGACCTAGAGTCAACAATCTGTGACACTCAAATCGCACCACGTCTCAGTACACAGTATTATGTCATCCGATATATTACACAAAAATGCCTTTAAGAAATCCAGACGCCCTTTCACACTTCTACAATTTAACAATTTACATGAAATACCTGTACCGCGTTTTCATTTGGAGGATACCTAGACATTTGCGTCTGGCTCAGATTTTGAGTTTGCCAGAGGACACAAAGACTCTCCGAATTTAATTTGGGATGAGCACTTTGAGTTTTTTTGTTTGGATTGTTTAGATTGGCCTGTACAAAATCTTTTGGAAGCTATAACATAATCAAAAGGACAATGGCCGATGTGTTTTACAAAATATATTTTACGTCCTTTGTTCTTATTTTTTGTTTGCATTCATTGTACAAATTACTTAATTTTGCTCTTTCTTGGCTGGTGTAACTTGGACGCATTTTAACTTCTGAAAATTCGGCAGAGTCCCTTAGGCATTTCCGTCTTTTCAGCACCTTGTTGCGTTCCCGGGAGCGCGATAGACTAACTTTCATTAGCCTTGGGGAGTGATTTGCAGTTTTTATGCAAAATACTTCAATAGCGGTTGGAGCGGAAAAAGAATCCGTGCTCAAGTAGCATGTATCCAGCATCTTTTGAGCAAGAATTTTGTCTTCAGCAGGAGAGTTACACTTTGGAACTTCCTTAAAAACGAGAAACTTCTCGTTTTCTCTTCTGAGGGTTTTTTCATCCATTATGGAATCATCGGAAACTGCGGAGACATAAGATGGCTGCTTTTTCTGATTATAGAGTTCTTGTGGATGTCGCTCAGTAGGAAGGAAACGGTTTTTGTAATCATTTTTCGGAGCTTCAATCTTAAATTTTAGAGCACAAATGCCAGTTTTTTCTTGTGTACAAGATAGGCACGGCAGGCCGATTTTCAGTTTATTTAGTTCTGACTGGTTTCAACCTGTGCAAGTCACGTGGTACATGCGGTCACAACATGGACAGTTTCTGGAGGCTGCGTTTGTTTTCAAAGTTTTTTCACAAATCGCACAGTTTGTCATGTTATTCACCAGGTGTCGCTTCAGATTAGGAAAGAAAGAATTAGCGTTAATTATTCCGTGACGTAACAGAGAGAAAAGTTGGGCGAAAAGTAAATAAAGATCCGCACAATAAATCGGAGAATTCAATACGGTCGACAGTTTAAATCCAAATTTTTATTTCAAAAATAGCAATTATTAAAAAATCCAAAGGTTTAAGAGTCCAAATTAACAGTAAATAATCAAAAAATTTTGCGATTTATCTTCAGATAAAATAAATTATTTCTGTAGTCAAATATTTTACATAAAATACTTTTCTTTCAAACTTTTTAATAATCGGTGCGGCGTCTGTTTTTTCCATGGTTGATTACAAAACAAAGCTTCACGCCGCAACAAAACTTAATATTACCAATTATATTTTATGTTTTATATAATTTTAATATTACCGTAGACATATAATTACACAATATGCATCTACGGACAATATGTTTACTACTCTATTTAATACAAAGTTACAGCTAATTATTGCTTGTTAGCATTGTAGTAAGTAAATTTTACCACGGTAAACTCTATTAGCTAGGTCCGACAGTGTATTAAACAATGTGCTAATTATATGTTAAGCAATTCCCATGTAGATTTTTTCATCAATTAGAAATAAAAATAAAAATTTTCTGCATAATACTGTCAAATGATTTAAATCGTTCAAAATATTTCAAGTTTTAACATGTAAACTAACTAATCCTCGAAGGAACCAGAAAAACTAAGAATTTTCAACAGTTTGATGAGGTAAAATAAAATTTTTATTTTTTTTTTTTTTGTTTTGTTTTTTTTGCTCACAAAAAAAAAGAGGCAGAAATAATTTTTGTTGGTTTTTTTCTCCAGGTTGTTTTTAAATAATTTAAAATATGTCATGTGTAAACATGTAAAATATTTATAGGTAGGATTCAACAAAAAACATTGAATATTTGTCAACATTACATAAAAAAATTATCAATGTTTTATGTTTGCAATTTTTTTTGCAAATTTGCGTTTAATATCTAGAATATTTAACAGTATTACTTAATTTTCATGTAGATTATTCCACAAACTGTAAATTATTTTACAGGTCCTGATTGAATTTTACATGATTAAAAAGTCCACACTGTGGAAAAGTTTACATATAATTAAAACAACTGTTCAAACAACAGTTAAACATTCTGTTATACATTTTTAATCGTTCCCGTAAAAAACACCCACTTATTTTTTTTTTTTTTAAAAAATAAGTAAAAGTACGTTTTATTTCCCCTTCCCCTTTACTTTACCCCCTCGAATCTGTGGTGTCTCTTCATCTTTTAACAAACTATTTTTTTTTTTATTTTTTTTATTTGTCAGAAGGAAAAGTAGTATCCCCTTCCTGTGTGGGGTGGTTTTTTGGGGGGAATCTTTTTTTTTTTAACAAAACCTCTGTCGCCGCCGCGTGGGTTCCCCTGTGGGAGAGGCCTTGTGGGGGAACAAAAAAAAAAAACCAAAATCATCAGAAACTATAGTCTATACAAAAATGATGCGGACTGGCGACAAAACTCGAACTTTGAAATGTTATATATCCATAACGGAGTTTAGAATATGTGCGGGACATATATGGAAGCATAGCTTAGACTCCTGGCTATCTTTTGAAAAGGTTAGGAAAAAATGTTTTTCGATGGTGAAAAAAACCTGGTAAAAAAAAAACAAAACCTTTTTATTGGTACGAGATAAGAAACGCCGCTTGGTATGCTGTTAAAACATACTTTTCTGAGTTTTTTCTGAAAGTTTGAGCGAAATCGGCTAGCTCAAATTTTTTTTATGATGCGTTAAATGCGCGCGGTTTTCGCGATTTTGCGCCAATTTTGACCGCGCTAATACACTGTCGGAATTATAATTTTATTTTTGCTTCCTGCTCAAAGTGTGTACGGTATTGATCATATTGTTATATATTAAATGTCCGCCAATTTTTTTCTCGTTCCTACACAATAAAAATTTTTTTCGCGTATAAACCCCCCAAATTTTTTTGGGGTTCCAAAAAAATGGCCTTTTTTGCTTTTGATGTTTTGTTTACAAAACTGCCAAAAATGTATTCTAGACGCCACAAGCAATCTTTTAAGCATTCGTTTGTGCAAAAAACCCATTATTGAGCTTATAATAAGCCTATGAACTTTGGGTTGGGCCAATTTGGCATTTTTGGTGATTTTATTGGTTAATGCACGCCACAAGATGTGTGCAGAAGAAAAATTTTGACAAAAACACCAACTAAACCAATGAAATTCTATGATTTCGTTTTAACTTTATAATATAATAGTCTGTTTTTGGTAAAATTACATGGGAAAGCTGTAACACATTTCTATTAAAAATTTAAAATTTCATGTAAAATACCGTTAAAAAATTATTACGACTTCGTTTTTTATTGTTTCATGCCGCTTTGTAGTGTAACTACACTACTATTTTGCTTGGGTATTTTTTTGGCTTTTTTTATAAATGCTGCTATGCGTTTCACTGCGATTTCCTTTTAAATTTGTGTGCAACTTTCCTACTTTGCATCTTGGTAATTTAGGCCGCGGCCACGGTTGGAATTCCACTTGCCTTCCAGGAATTTTTTCAATTCCTGTGTTCCCTCGGCAGCCTTCAGTTATTTTACGCGCAAAGTAAAAAATCAATATGTAATTCTTCCCGCATTCACAGGCCTCCTGTAGTGTGTCTCCCGCATTTTATCTTTCACTTCCCGTTCTCCTCTCTACCCCCCCACCCCGTCGCCCCTCTTCATTGTCACAGTCTGGGCAAAAAACTTAATATCGCCCTGTAGCATTTTCAAAAACATATTTCGTTATTCAAAAGATTACATTTTAAAAAACATTACAAACTTTTGCACAAAACGTTACATGCATGTCTATATATAAATAAACGTAATGTCTGTGTGTGTTTGTGTGTGTGTGTGTGAGTGTGTGAGTCTGTCTGTATGTCTGTGTGTTCCCTAACTCCTTCCTAGCCACCCAACGGATTAAGATAAATGAGGTATCGTTGGAAAGCTTAACTCCAGGGAATGTCGTAAGGGGGTTGAAATTTTGAGACAACTTACATGGACATCTTTATACTGGACAACGCGTTTTCACCAAAGGGGAGATGGATTGCATTTTGGAACAAAAAATTTTTTAACTCAGAATTGGCTCAAACTTATTGGAAAGAGTAATTAGGCAATCTAAAGCCAGAATATCATGATTTTTGGAAAAATGAACATGGACATATTTATACTGGACAACGTTTTTTTCATTAAAGAAAGAAGTTACCTTGCTCACCCACCACAAAAGGAATTGGGCTAAATGAGATACCATTGCAAAGCTTACGGCCCGGAGAATGTCATAAAGAGGTTGAAATTTAGAAAAAAACTTGCATGGACATCTTTAGCCTGGACAAAACATTTTCACAAAAAAGGAAAACCTATTGATTTTGGAACTTAAAAAATTTTTTGCATTTGAATTGGCTCAAACTTATTGATAAGAGTATTTATCCAATGTAAAACCAAAATGTCATGTTTTCTAGTAGGATTAACATAGACATATAAATGCTGGACAACGTTTTTCCACTAAAAAAAGGAACGACCTTCCTCCCCAACCAGCAAAAGGATTGGGCTAAATGAGATATCATTGCAAAGCTTACAGACAGGGGAATGTCATAAATGGGTTGAAATTTTTAAAAAATTGCATGAACATCTTTTGGTTGGACAACACATTTTCACAAAAACAGAGCCCTATGGACTTTGAAAGTTGAAAAAATTTTTATTCTCAAATTGGCTCAAACTTATTGGTAAGAGTAATTCGCCATTTTAAAGCCAAAATATCATGTTTTTGGTAAAATGAACATGGACATCTTTATGCTGGACAAGGTTTTTTGACTAAAAGGGGCAACAAACTTTCTCCTTAACCATGAAAAGGATTGGGCTAAATGAGATATCATTGCAAAGCTTACAGTCTGGAGAATGTCATAAATGGGTTGAAATTTTTAAAAAAATAATATGGAGATCTTTATACTGGACAACATATCATTACCAAAGAGGGAAAGACCTTCCTCCCCAATCACCAAAAAGATTGGGGTAAATGAGATAATATGGGTAAACCTTATAGTTCAGGAAGCATCATAAGGGGGTTGAAATTAGTAAAAAAATAACATGGACATCTTTATGCTGGACAAAATATTTTCACCAAACAAGGGAAAGACCCTTCTCCCCAACAACAAGATGGAGTGCGGGTTAACTGAGGTATCATTGTAAAGCTTACAGTCATTGGAATGGCATAGAAGGGTTGAATTTTGAAAAAAAAAGTAAATAAACATAAAAAATCCCGGAAAAATTATTTGTCAGCCCTATGGCTGATACGGGCTATTTGATAAAATTTTCTAAACAAACACTACGTTAATACGTCAAAAAATTTCATTCAATCCAGACTTTTTAAACACCAAAATTTGTATGGCATATTATTACTTTTTATTTTCAGCAGGAGATTTTGTTGTGTTTTTTTTGAATAACTGTCACTAAACAAATTTCTATTTTGCCCTGATCATGTTGTTAAATTCATATCGAGACACCAAAATAATTTTATGTAGGTATGGTTATTTTTTGTATTAAAGAAGTAGCTTGTTCAGGACTTTATAAGATTATGATTTGTGACACTACTCATTCAGGGTTTTCTTCAATTCCTTAAGAACTGCTCTAAAAAATCAAATTCATATATCACACCCCATCATACAACTTTTCTGGCACTAAACGGATTAATTTCATATATATGTTTTTGGTTTGGTCTGCAGAAACAATAAACATTTAATTTGCGGTATATAGATTTTGTTTTAAAGGAGTAGTCCATTAAAGGCGTTACAGGAGTTTCATTTTGACAATGCTCCTTTAGAAAGTTGCAGTGTTTTTTTTTAATTTTTGTAAAAAATTTTTGACTTAAGATCTGGGGGCAAATCCTTTTTAACTTTGCAACTTTTTTTTCATATTTCTCTGCATGCTTGCTATGATTACGGCTGGCTTATACTTAAAGGTGTGGTGTTTATACTTAAAGGTGCGGTGCGGAGTCAAACTTTTTGTCTTTGATTTTGATATTTTTTGTGAAAAGCTTGCCCCAATAGCCCACATGGGCGTAGCCAGGGGGGTCTAGGGGGTCTAGACCCCCCGTTTGGGTCGGCAAAGGGAAAAATTTGGGGTTAGACCCCCCCTTTTGGGTCGCCAAGGATAAATATTTGGGGGTCTAGAAAGGCCATTTTTTAAAAATTTTCTCGCGCTTCGCTCCGCTCAGCGCTCGATTGATTATATAGTCTCCACTTCCAAATTTGTGTTACTTTGTTTTGTAATCTTGTTATGACCACGTTGGACCCACCCAATTCTTAATGTTTTAATTGGTCTCCACTTCTAAATTTGTGTTACTTTGTTTAGTAATCTTAATACCACCACGCTAGACCCCTTTTAGATTGTTATATAGTGGTATTAAAAATTTAAACGTGAAAAGTAATTTTAAAAACATTTTCTCGCACTTTGCATTGCTCAGCTGTAATTCAATCTGCTCATTTTTATGTTTTTGAGTTTTTACTTTTAGATTTTTTTTTAAATCGAAAATTTTAAGGTATCAAATTGTTTGTAAAAAATTTTTTCTTTGTTTTATGGACTTATTTTTATTGAATAATAGGAAAATAATGAAGTATGTGACATAAACAAGGCAATAAACACTTCGCGCGAAGCGCGGAAATTTTTTTTTAGCCCTTTTATAACGTTTAGAATTCGGACCCCCCCTAAACCCCTCCTATTGGAAATTTTGTTCAGGGTTGGACCCCCCTTTCCCAAATCCTGGCTACGCCCATGATAGCCCACAAAATTTCTTTAAAAAATATCTCCAGTGGTTCATGAATTATGATCCCCCAAAAATGACAATTCTGTATGTGAAAGATTGCTCAATGGGTATGAAGATTTACATTACAAATTATGCACTCAAAAAAACAACTACTTTGCACTTTTAATTTGATAGCTTGATCGTTAAGATTGGTGCAGTATTTGTCAAAATATTGCTTTTCCTGTACAAAATAACCGAGATTTTTTTGGTAAAAACACCAAAGGACGGCAGTTATTTTATGAAGTTTTCCCAACCTTTCTTTGGTAATAATATGTTGTCCAGTATAAAGATGTCCATGTTATTTTTTTAAATTTCAACCCATTTATGACATTCTCCAGATTGTAAGCTTTGCAATGATATCTCATTTAGCCCAATCCTTTTTGTGGTTAAGGAGAAAGTTTGTTGCCCCTTTTAGTCAAAAAACCTTGTCCAGCATAAAAATGTCCATGTTAATTTTTTCAAAAACATGATATTCTGGCTTTAAATTGGCAAATTACTCTTACCAATAAGTTTGAGCCAATTTGAAGATCAATTTTTTTTCAACTTTCAAAGTCCATAGGGCCCTGTTTTTGTGAAAATGTGTTGTCCAACCAAAAGATGTCCATGCAATTTTTTTTATTTCAACCCATTTATGACATTCCCCTGTCTGTAAGCTTTACAATGATATCTCATTTAGCCCGATCTTTTTGCTTGTTGGGGAGGAAGGTCGTTCCTCTTTTTAGTGGAAAAAAGTTGCCCAGCATTAAAATGTCCATGTTAATCCTACCAAAAATCATGATATTCTGGCTTTACATTGCCTAATTACTCTTTCCAATAAGTTTGGGCCAATTCAAAGACAAACAATTTTTTAAGTTCCAAAATCCATAGGTTTCCCTTTTTGTTGAAAATGTTTTGTCCAGGCTAAAGATGTCCATGCAAATTTTTTTCTAAATTTTAACCTCTTTATGACATTCTCTGGACCGTAAGCTTTGCAATAATATCTCATTTAGCCCAATCCTTTTTGTGGTTGGTGGGCAAGGTAATTCCTTTCTTTAATGAAAAAAAACGTTGTCCAGTATAAATATGTCCATGTAAGTTGTTTCAAAATTTCAACCCTCTTACGACATTCCCTGGGGTTAAGCTTTCCAACGATACCTCATTCACCTTAATCCGTTGGGTGGCTAGGAAGGTTGGGGGAGTTGGGTGGCTCGGAGGGGACAGAGGGGGGGGGGGGGAACACACACACACACACACACACACACACACACACACACACACACACACTATGTCTATTTATTTTATATATAGACATGCATGTAATGTTTTGTGCAAAAGTTTGTAATGTTTTTTAAAATGTAATCTTTTGAATAACGAAATCTGTTTTTGAAAATGCTATGGGGCGATATAAAGTTTTTCGCCCAGACTGTGACAATGAAGAGGGGCGACGGGATGGGGGGGTAGAGAGGAGAACGGGAAGTGAAAGATGAAATGCGGGAGACACACTACAGGAGGCCTGTGAATGCGGGAAGAATTACATATTGATTTTTTACTTCACGCGTAAAATAACTGAACGCTGCCGAGGGCACACGTGAATTGAAAAAATTCCTGGGAGGCAAGTGGAATTCCAACAGCGGCCGCGGCCTAAATTATCAAGATGCAAAGTAGGAAAGTTGAACACAAATTTAAAAGGAAATCGCAGTGAAACGCATAGCAGCATTTATAAAAAAAGCCAAAAAAGTACCCAAGCAAAATAGTGGTGTAGTTACACTACAAAGCGGCATGAAACAATAAAAAACGAAGTAGTAATAATTTTTTAACGGTCTTTTACATGAAATTTTAAATTTTTAATAGAAATGTGTCACAGCTTTGCCATGTAATTTTACCAAAAACAGACTATTATATTATAAAGTTAAAACGAAATCATAGAATTTCATTGGTTTAGTTGGTGTTTTTGTCAAAATTTTTATTCTGCACACGTCTTATGGCGTGCATTAACCAATAAAATCACCAAAAATACCAAATTGGCCCAACCCAAAGTTCATAGGCTTATTATAAGCTCAATAATAGTTTTTTTTGCACAAACAAATGCTTAAAAAATTGCTTGTGGCGCCTAGAATACATTTTTGGCAGTTTTGTAAATAAAACATCAAAAACAAAAAAGGTCATTTTTTGGAACCCCAAAAAAATTTTGGGGGTCTATACCTGAAAAAAATTTTTATTGTGTAGGAACGAGAAAAAAATTGGCGGACATTTAATATATAACAATATGATCAATATCGTACACACTTTGAGCAGGAAGCAAAAATAAAATTATAATTCCGACAGTGTATTAGCGCGGTCAAAATTGGCGCAAACTCGTGAAAACCGCGCGCATTTAACGCATCATAAAAAAAATTTGAGCAAGCCAATTTCGCTTAAACTTTCAGAAAAAACTCAGAAAAGTATGTTTTAACAGCATACCAAGCGGCGTTTCTTATCTCGTACTAATAAAAATTTTTTTTTTTGGGACCAGGTTTTTTTCACTGCATCGGCTGTAGTGATGACGTCATTGAAAAACATTTTTTCCTAACCTTTTCAAAAGATAGCCAAGAGTCTAAGCTATGCTTCCATATATGTCCCGCACATATTCTAAACTCCGTTATGGATATATAACATTTCAAATTTCGAGTTTTGTCGCCAGTCAGTTTTTGTCATTTTTGTATAGACTATAGGTAACTAGGTTTAAAAGTTTAAAACTAGATATAAAATAACGATGTCAATTTAGCCAAAAATAAATAGGTAAAAACAGTTACCTAGTAACCTAATTTTCGAAATGTATACAACTATACAGTAGTAATATAAAAACTTTATTTAAAAATACAGTGTATTAGGTACCATTTTGGTGCGAACTAGGTGATATGTAGAGTTTACTGTGGTAAAGTTTACGCACCACAATAGTTAGACAAAGATAGCAACACCATGAATCGAAAGTTTTATCACGATGGTACAAAGGTTTTACAGTGGTAATTGGGGCACAAGAACGGGTTTAATTTACAAAAATTAATCGAAAAAAGCGGAAATTTTTTACTTTCATTTAATACGTTAATTTGATCATTTTAATGAAAAAATATTCAAAATGTTGAATAATATTCTGTTTTGACGCAAAATACTTTTTTTGGTATTAAATGATTCGCCCAAAATCAAAATTAAGTTTGCCTGAAATTTTTTTCTGAAACTATGTGTTTTTGGTGAAAAAATTGCAGTTTTTTTGTCCTGCAAATAAGGTTTATGTTACTGATCGAATAATTCTAAGAAGAAGTATTTGAATATAATCAAGTGATAAGCTGTGAGAACTTGTAAAAAATTTAGTAAATAAAAATTTGTTTTTTAGATTTATTATCAACAAAAGACTTATCACATTACCATGAAGGAATTCGAAAAGCTCAAATTGCTTACAGATCGTGCCTTGCCAACATAATAAGTAATGATTGTTTCTTGAAGTTTTGTAACATAACTATAACCTTGTGTACTAAACATATTTTTAAAAAAATTGTAATTTACATGGTTGTATCTACCTAAAAAAAACATTGTGTTTTATTATGGTTTATCAAACAGAAAAAAATTGTTTCTTGGTTTTAAGTTTAAATCGTAAAAAATTGTTATTTTTTTACCGTGCAATTTTTTGTGTATTAGGAAGATTTGTTTTCTAAACATTTCCTCTTTGAGCACAATCGGAAAATCTTTTTATTAGGCTTTGAATAGAAGCGGTTGTGGTATTTTATTAAAACAACATGGTTCAAAAATTTTTTTTATGTGAAATCTACTTTGCACATTACAGTTGTGCCAAAACAATCAAATGCTACATACAAGTCTTTATCAGTTTTTTTACCTTTCTTGGTAATGTAGCGCCAAACCGGATCCGCAGTTGGAAAAGTTTTTAGTGTTTTAAGGTTTTTTAGTGTTTTTAGTGAAAATTTAATGGTTTGTAGCTAGGAGGATTCTTTGACAACTCAACTTTGCTTTTAGGGTCACTGACTACTGAATATGACTCTGCTTAAAAACTCAGAGAGTTTCCTGCAAATATTTTAAAAAACTGGGAGGGCTGGGTCTACTATGACATGGGCAAAGCTTAAAATAATTCTAAATAAATTTATATACTTGATAAAAACACATTACATAAACATTTATATTAAAAAAACAACCATACTTAAAGAAAACCAAGAGCTATTTTATATCAACCAGTAGTGTAGAAAATTAAAACTCATCCTTTTGTTGATTATACGTTCATAAAAATATAAATTTATCAAAATTTTTATTTAAAGCTCCTCAAAACATTTTACCACAAAATTAAAGAAAAAAAATTAAGTGAATGAGTCCATGTGAGTAACGGCTCAAAAAATGCCCGTGAGAATGATATTTGTTTGACTCTTTAGAGGCGTAGTGCCACAGTGGTTCCGAAAATAGAGTGGAGGTAAATAGGAAAACCACCTGGTGGGAGTGGGACTTATTCTAGCTATCTGTGGTCATGGTCAAAAACCATATAACCCATTGACAGTAAACGGACTTGATCCATAAAAAACTAAGCCGTTGCGATCAACCCACAGCTTAATTAAAACCCGATGTCCATCAAAAACCATGGCTGTACCATGAACTGGTACTAAACAAAATACTATTTTAAAACAGATCTTTGTTTAATTACCTTTTTGTTCCCGACCACAACAAGTTCCGTTTTTTAATCTCTTTTATTTTTTAAAGCTTATGTTTGTTGTTACGTTTTACCACTTTAGTTAAATTATATCTGACTGACAGCAAAAATCAGAATGCAGACATTAGTTTGGGTTTTAACCCGGTAAAAATGGGGTGCCTGAATTGGAAAACGGCTTTTACTTGCCTCCTACCTGCCTCCATTAGAAAGATTACTGTCTCCTACCCGCCTCTACCCTGCCTCTTACCTGCCTTGGAGGCAGTTTTAGCTGCCTCCTACCTGCCTCCTAACCTGTATATGCTTCAACAAAAGAGGCAGGGTTAGCTGCCTACATGCTGCCTCCAAGGCAGTTTTACTGCAGTCTCCAATCTTCTGGAGGCAGGTTCAAGAGCCGTCTTAATGGGATAATATGTGTTTTGATGTTTATTATTAAACCGCTTTTGTTAAAAATTTTGAATGGTTTTATTGTTAAATAGTTGAGTCAATACTGAAATTATAGAGTGTAGCTAGATTATATTTGCCTATAGTTTTTCTAGTCATGGACAACTGGCGGAGAAACCTCAAGATCTGCTTTCTTCTTAACAAACCCAGCGCTATAAGCCAAGCATAGCCTAAAACCGTTTGATGCTTTTGTTTATTTTTTCAATATTTTCATACTGTTTTTTTGGCACAATTTTTAGTTATTATTATTATTTTGACTTGTATTTATATTTGATTTTTATTTGAATAGCATGTTTTTATGCCTTTTTTAATAGTTTTTTTATATTTAGAGGATCCTTTTTCAACACCAATAGACGAAAAAGTCCCACGCTACAGTAAGTTAATTTTTTAAAAGGGGCGGGTTAGACATTTTGGTCTAAAGTATTTTTCTGAAACCAGTGAAATCTACATTACAAGAGACTTTTGTTATTTTGTGATTTAAGTTTAAAAAAATTTTAAGTTTACAAAATCGTTATTATGAATGATTATTAAACTTACAACAATGGCTAAGAAGTAAATAAATTGGTTGGCACCCTAATTATCTTTATAATTAACAAATCGTTATGAATAAAAAACTTTTGCAAAAAAGAAGAATTGAAAATTTAATTATTAAAAATTAAGTTTTTAAAGCAAAAAATAATTGTAAAATAGAAAAACTATTCTATTTCCATTGACGTGGAATTTATTGTTTCACCATGTTTCAGTGACTTCTAGATCAAATACAGCGTAAACGCAAAAATTTGGATATTTAATATTGTAACATTTCAGGTTCTCGGATGTTTTCAGCAATTAGCATAGCTTTTAGCAAACTATAACAGAATAAAATCTTTATTGATAAAACAGTGATGTTTCAACACGGAATAAAACATGTTTTTATTAGGTAACTAAACAAAAGCTACAATATAAACCTTTAATATTCAAAAAAAAAAAACAAAAAACAGTGGAATCAAAAAAATAACTATTTCCAGATTAAAATATTGAATTCGATTTATAAAAAGCTAGAAAAATATGAGTGTAAACAATTTAAGTTATTTTTAGCTCTGATAAAACAATAAAGAAAATAATACATAAGTTGTTACTTATTGCAACAATAATACGTTTGGACACTTTACTAACAAACAAAGTTTATATAAAGCTTTAGGCGGTCATATAAAAATATCCATAGCCAGCTCACTACTGCCCTAAAAAACATGCGTACACCATTGAATCATGAAAAAATAGCTGATTTAAATTTTAATCAAAGTCCGACTTTGTAATAAAAAATATAGCTTTTTTTATGAAACAAGCTTTTATAAAAAATAAGTTATGAAAATTCCTAGCGAATGCCAAATTAAATACTAAGAAAAACTAAAACTAAAACCTGCTTTTTGTGTCTTCTCACACAGGCGGATGGAGCATGAACGCCATGTTTTCGCTATATAAAAATTGTCACATGGATCACAAAAAATACATAAACAATATTCTAACAATTTAATTTACTGTTTGGGATTGTTTTTTGCAATAAAATAACCGGAAACAAACTGTTAAGGGAATATAAAATATGTAAAAAAGCCAGCATTTTATTGTATTTTTAATATTATATGACATTTTGCCGAAACTTGATAAAGAGACAAAAGGTAGACCAGTTTTTGGAAGTTACGGAGCGCACAACCCGATTTAAGATTACCCGCACAACCCGATTTTCTTGTTTTATATATTTTTGATTATAATAAAGATACCATCCGGGGGATGTGCTAAATTTGAAAATCAAAAGTTTTCTTTTTTATTGAAATAAAATTATAAAAAAATTAATACAAAAATTACATAATTAAATTTATTTTATCCATAAATTTTCATAAAGGACCTTTTTTCATACAGGTAACCGCGATCTTGCTAAATTATAATAAGCTTCCATGAAAAGTTAAGTCATCAAAAAATAACAAAAAGGAATATGGTTTTCGAGTTAAATTGGTATTTTTTTACGTGAAGAGCATCGTAAAACATAAATAAAAGGACATTAAAAATTTCGTTTCAAAAAATCCATAATTTGTTTTACATTTGTTTTTTATGTCATTTATAAAAGAATGCTTTTTTCCCTCAGCTTTTTTAGCAAAAAAATTCTTCACGGAATTTCATGGATTAGACACGTGCTTTCAGAGTAATATTAGGTTAGGTCTTTTCACTCGATGTATAGCAAAAATATAGTGGAAATTTAAAAATTTGAAAATTTGCTTTTTTAACTTGTTTTCTGTTTTTCTTAAAGTTTTTATTGGAAATTACCAGTTTCGCGAAAAAAAGTTATTTTGTAGTTTATTTGCAAAAACAAACTAATTAGATTTTAAACTAATAATCAACCAATACTAGATTATCTACAAAATTTGGTGTTCCTTTTAAACTCAAAAAAATTTTTTCTTTTCATAAGGATTTTGAGCAAACGAAAAACCTGTTAAAGATTTAGTGTTTTTATTTTATATTTGTAAAAAAAATAACATTTTATTATATTTTGTATATAGTTACATTTTAAAAAAATAAAAATACATTTTAAAAAAATTGCTGTGAGTATAAATATTTCATTGTTATTGCATCAGACTGTAGGAAACTACAGTTTCGTCTAATTATTTCACCCTATAAACAAATAACTTTCATAATGGTACATGTTTTTTACTCAGTGAGAAACTGCACAAACCAGAGACCTATATTTCCTATAGTCCAAATAAGTCCACATTATAACAAAACTAGAGGTAAATCCAACGTGGCTGCAGCAGTTGTTCGTTTGAATAAAAAATGCCCCCCAATTAAACCATTCAAATCACGAGAATCTGACGTCACATTATCAAGCATATAGATTCAAGTTAACCTGAGTATTTGTTTGATAAAGTAACGTCAGATTCTCGTGATTTGGGTAATTACTTAATAGGGGGCATTTTTCAATCCAATAAACAACTGTTGCAGCCGGGTTGCCCACGACTTGCTCCCGCCGACTCGCTCCCAGCCCAACTCGCTCCCAGCCCAACTCGCTCCCGACCCAACTCGCTCCCAGCCCAACTCGCTCCTGACCCAACTCGCTCCCGGCTCATCTCGCTCCTGGCCCAACTTGCCCTCGGCCCAACTCGCTCCCGGCGCAGCTCACTCGCAGCTTAACTCGCTCCCAGACCAACTCACTCCTGACCCAACTCGCTCCCGGCCCATCTTTTTTTATTTTCATCCCTTATATACTTTCTTATATACTTTTCTTACTTTCTTATACCTAGTGTATAATTGATTTAAAACTTAAAAATGAAAACCCACAGCAATTTTTGACAATTTTGATATCTACAATTTCTTAATTATCAAAATTTAAAGATTGTTTATATGTTATTTGCCTAAGCCTAAACCTAAGCCTAAGCCTAAGCCTAAACCTAAGCCTAAGCCTAAGCCTAAGCCTAAGCCTAAGCCTATAAGAAAGATAGAAGAGTATATAAGAAAGTATATAAGGGATGAAAAGAAAAAAAGATGGGCCGGGAGCGAGTTGGGTCAGGAGTGAGTTGGCCGAGAGCGAGATGGGCCGGGAGCGAGTTGGGCCGGTAGGGAGTTGGGCTGGGAGCGAGTTGGGTCAGAAGCGAGTTGGGCTGGGAGCGAGTTGGGCCGGGAGCGAGTTGGGCCGGGAGCGAGATGGGCCAGGAGCGAGTTGGGCCGGGAGCGAGTTGGGCTGGGAGTGAGTTGGGTGGGAGTGAGTTGGGCTGGGAGCGAGTAGGATGGGGAACAAGTCGGGTCAGACCCGTTGCAGCCGCGTTGGTTTTACCTTTAGTCAACATTTTTTCTGTTTAAACATATGCCTAAGGAGAAATTGCCTCTTTTTTCTACTTTATGCTTGATCATTTTTTCCAAAGATATACGTCCTTTTTTGGGAACTAAATAAAAATAGTGGGTACCCAGAATAATGGAGCAAAAATATATTGTAAAATACTAAAAATATTCGCTTATTTTAAATAAGCTTTATTTAGCCATGTACAGCACGGGAGTTTGACTGTTTGTCATTAAATAGTTTAAAAACGCAAAATCGTATTTTGTTTTCCTAAGCATTTTATTATAAAAATATTTCTCATATTTAATAAATCTTTAAAAAACCGGAAACTACTAAAATTCTTATTTTTAATTTTTGATATATTATTTATTATATCCCAAAGGTATGTAGATTTGTAACCTATGTTGAAGCCTTTGTAGATTTACATAAAGGTGCGATGCAAGATTCAAACATTTTGTCTTTGATTTTAATGACTATTTGGAAAACCTTACCCCTGCCCCTAATATAGCCCACAAACGCTTTTTTCTTAAAATATCTTGATTGGTTAAGGAGATATGACCCTCCAAAAATGCTTTTTTTGGTGATTCTCTATTTGAAAGCTTGCTCAATGGATATAAAATCTAAGTTTAAAATAATTCACTCAAAGAAAATGTCGATTTTCTACGTTCTTTTAAATACTTTGATTGATAAGAGTGATACATTATTTGTTAAGATATTGTGTTTTCCAAACAAAGAACCGAAGATTTTTTTTGACGAAATCATGAAGTGTAGGAATACAATTTTTGTTGCAAACTTAACCGTAATCGCCTTTTCTTTGGTTACCATGATGACACCCTGGTACCACCGCGGTAAAAGTTTTGTTTTGTGGAATCTTCATGACGTTTTTGTGGAGTCTTTGGTCTGTTTCGATATTTTGTATCTCAAAAATAATTAAAATTTGTATATTCTAGAAATTTGTCGTTTTTTACGAACAGTCCTGAGCAGAAATAAAGGTAGTTTTTAAACGCACTATAATGACGCCATCATACACAGCACTTAAATGGTTGTGATAAGAGGCGTTTAGAAGACTTTTAATATTAGGAGAAATTCGCGAATGGACTTTAGGCCGCTTCTTTTGTGTACCATTTATGCCCATGTGTACCTTTTGTGTACCATATTTCGGCAAACTAGATATTTTATTCTTTGATATAATTAAAATTAGATGCCCTATCGAAATGCTTTTCCAAAAAAAAAATTATTTGTGAACAACAACATTCCAACAAAATGTTTTGAATTTATAAGAAAACGGGCTTCATTGCAAAATAGCAGCACAATTAAGCTTTGATTAAATTATTCTAAATTTAAACTATTTTTGTCAATTAAAATTAAAAAGTTGTCACTGTGTAAAAAACAAAATATTTAATAAACCATGTTCTGTAAGCTAATATTAAGTGTTCGCCCTCTTTTTACCTCCTGTTTAAAAAATTAGCCATTTTATAATACCTCAACGCTTTAATAAAAATTGAAAATGAGGCGGAAAAAAGACGGGTAATTTAGAGAAACCCTAAAACTTTTAAAGAGTATTTTTATAGAAAAATTATATAAATGCAAAAATAAACTGCAGTATACCTTAACAAAACAAGTAACACATAATGTTATATTGCGTATATATCAGTAAATTTAATACCTTTTCCTTGTTTTAATAAGCACAATTACTATTACCAAAATATATGTTTAGCCCCTAATTCTAGACATATTTTTTGATCTTGCTTTAAGATCATGACAGTTGGGGCTTATCAATAGAATCCGCCATAATACTTAAGAGGCTAATAATAAAAACTGGGATATTTAGCAACACCACTTTAAAATTTAAATTAAAAAGCAATGCTTAGCAGCCCGTCACGGTTAATTAAAGTAGTTTTGTAAGCGTTTATGCCAAATTATAGTTTTTATTATATCTAACAATACAAAAATCATGCACACAGGAAATTATATAACTAAATTGTTCTACCGTGGTGTCTTCGCTTTTGTTTTGCTTCCTTTTCCTGCCGCGGTTTTCAGCAGCAGCCCCGTCCTCTCCTGCTCCCTGGCCTGCCTCCCGTTGGATCTTCTTTATCGGCACGCTCTCCGTCTCTGCCACGGCTGCTGAGATGCACGCCACCGGTGGAGCCGACCATGACCGTCCTTTGTCACTCCTGACTCCCTGCAACAAAACGGCTGGTCCCTGACTTGCAGATTAAATAACATCCGCGGGTGAAACCAAAATTGTTGATGTCCGGGTTGCACTGCTACTTCCACCGCTGGTATTCATAGTGAAGTAAAATAAATTTAATTTAGTATAACACGAAAAAATAAACGTAGAGTTGTCTGTCAATTATACAAAGTAAATAGACGGTTAAAAAACATTTTTTAGCTTTTATATTTATACTAAAAATAATCCATATATAAAAAGATTTTGCTGAAAAACACCGATTTGAACCAAGTTTCAACTGTGTATATGTGTTAACACACACAGGTAAAAAGTTTAATGCGTTTGCAATTCATGTTTATATTTACGGAAAATGATCAAAGTGGCATTAAAAAATATTATCGACCCATCTCGGGTCATAAGAGCCATCCCATCACAGCATGAAGAGCGTGATCCATCACGGATCTATGGCTAGGTAATGGAAACCTTTTATATAGCTCAAGTATAAGTTTTATGAATTCCCAAATTGTATGTTATATTTTCTTTTTATTAATTTTTACAAAATTCTAAAAGTTTACAAATATCTTTATGCTTAATAATGCCAAATCTTATAAGCATTGGTTGATATTTATATGGAAAAATAGCAGTTTCAATCATTATAGCTATGGCAAAGTAACCTAATTGTTTGTAAGTTGCGCACCTTGTGTCAAAATTAATGAAAAGGAAATATTCGTTACTTACAATTTAGGAATTTCGTAGAACTTAATAAAAAAGAAAATATAACATACAATTTGGGAATTGGTTTTATACTTGAGCTATATCAAAGGTTTTCCATTACCTCGCCATTTTGATCCGTGAATAGATCACGCTCTTCATGCTGTAATGGGATGGCTCTTATGGCCCGAGAATGGTAGATAATCTTTTTTAATGCCACTTTGATCATTTTTGTCCGTAATATAAACATGAATCGCAAACGCATTAAACTTTTTACCTATATATATTAACACATATACACAGAAGAAAATTGGTTCAAATCTGCGTTTTTTAGCAAAATCTTTTTATATATGTTCAATTATTTTTAGTATAAATATAAAAAGCTAAAAAATGTTTTTTTAACCGTCTATTTACTTTTGTATAATTGACAGACAATTCTACGTTTATTTTTTCGTGTTATACTAAATTAAATTTATTTTTTACTTTCACTATGAATACCAGCGGTGGAAGAAGCCGCGTAGCCCGGACATCAACAATTTTGGTTTAGCCCGCGGATGTTATTTAATATCTGCAAGTCAGGGACCAGCCGCTTTGTTGCAGGGAGTCGGGAGTGAGGAGGAAGGACGGTGCATGGTCCTCCCCGTGGTGTGCATCCTCAGCAGCCGTGGCAGAGACGGGAGAGTGTGCGGATGAAGAGGATCCAAACGGGAGGCGGGGCCGGGGCGGGAGGGGGAGAGGACGGGGGCTGCTGCTGGAAACCGCGGCAGGAAAAAAAGGAAGCAAAACAAAAGCAAAGACACCCACGGTGGAACGATTTAGTTATATAATTTCCTGTGTGCATGATTTTTGTATTGTTAGATATAATAAAAACTATAATTTGGCATAAACACTTACAAAACTTACTTTTTAAATTAACATTGACAGGCTGCTAAGCTCTTGCTTTTTAATTTAAATTTTAAAGTGGTGTTGCTAAATATCCCAGTTTTTGTTTATTAGCCTCTTCCAAGTATTATGGCGGATTCTATTGATAAGCCCCAACTGTCCATGATCTTAAAGACAAGATAGAAAAATATCTCTAGAATTAGGGGCTAAACATGTGTTTTGGTAATAGTAATTGTCCTTTTCTAAAACAAGGAAAAAGGTATCTAATTTTACTGGAATATATACGCAATATAACATTATGTGTTACTTGTTTTTGTTAAAGTTAATACTGCAGTTTATTTTTGCATTTATGTAATTTTTCTATAAAAATACTCTTTAAAAGTTTTAAGTTTTCTCTAAAATTACCCGTCTTTTTTCCGCCTCATTTTCGATTTTTGTTAAAGCGTTGAGGTATTGTAAATTGGCTAATTTTTAAAAACAGGAGGTAATAAGAGGGCCAACATTTAATATTAGCTGCCCATAACATGGTTTGTTAAATATTTTGTTTTTTACACAGTGACAACTTTTTGATTTTAATTGACAAAAATAGTTTAAATTTAGAATAATTAATATTAATAAAAGCTTAATTGCGCTGCTATTTTGTAATGAAGACCGTTTTTTTAAAAATTTAAAAAATTTTGTTGGAATGTTGTTGTCCACAAATAATTTTTTGATTAGAGAAGCACTTCAATAGGGCATCTAATTTTAATTATATCAAAGAATAAAATACCTAGGTTTGCCGAATTAGGCGGGCATAAATGGTGCACAAAAGAAGTGGCCTAAAGGCCATTCGCGAATTTCTCCTAATATTAAAAGCCTTCTAAACGCCTCTTATCACAACCGTTTAGGCGCTGTGCCAGCATTATTGCGGCCTTAGAGTGCGTTAAAAACTACCTTTATTTTTTCTCCGGACTGTTCGTGAAAAACGACAAATTTCTTCGAATATACAATTTTTAATTATTTTGGAGATTCAAAATATCGAAACGAGCCAAAAGACTCCACAAAAACCTCAGTAAGATTCCACAAAACAAAACTTTTTTACCGGCCCCCTACCCAGGTGTCATAATAGTAACCAAAAGAAAAAAGCGATTTAGGTGAGCTTTGCCAGCCAAAAATTGTATTACTACACTAGATGATTTCGTCAAAAAAAATCTTCGGTTCTTTGTTTGGAAAACGCAATATCTTAACAAATAATATCAGCTTCTTTATCAATCAAAGTATTTTAAAAGAACGTCAAAATTTTTATTTACTTTGAGATGAATTATTTTAAACTTCAGATTTTTATATCCGTTGAGGGGGGGTTCAAATCAAGAATCACCAAAAAAAGCATTTTTTGGAGGGTCATGCTGTTATTTTTTTAACCAATCGAGATATTTTAAGAAAAAAGCGTTTGTGGGGGGTATTAGGGGCAGGGGGTAAGGTTTTCCAAATAGTCATTAAAATCAAAGGCAAAATGTGGGAATCTTGCGTGGCACCTTAGTGTAAATCTACAAAGGCTTCAACATAGGTTACAAATCTACATACCTTTGGGGAATATAATAAATAATATATCAAAAATTAAAAATAAGAATTTTAGTAGTTTCCCGGTTTTTTAAAGATTTATTAAATATGAGAAATATTTTTATAATAAAATGCTTAGGGAAACAAAATACGATTTTGCGTTTTTTAAACTATTTAATGACAAACAGTCAAACTCCCCGTGCTGTACATGGCTAAATAAAGCTGATTAAAAATAAGCGAATATTTTTAGTATTTTACAATATATTTTTGTTCCGTTATTCTGGGTACCCACTATTTTTATTTTTTTCTTTAGAAAGGACGTATATCTTTTTTCGAAAAAAAATGATCTAAGCATAAAGGAGAAAAAAAAGGCAATTTCTTCTTAGGCATATGTTTAAACGGAAAAAATGTTGACTAAAGGTAAAACCGACGCGGCTCCGCCGGGTCTGGCAGAAGTACTCCCCGTCCTTCTCGCTCCCAGCCCCCCTCGCCGCCACCCAACTCGCTCCGCCGACCCCAGCCCAACTCGCTTCCCCGTCCCGACCCAACTCACTCGCTCCCAGGCCCGACTCGCTCCTGACCCAACTCGCTCCCGGCTCATCTCGCTCCCAGCCCAACTCGCTTCCGGACCCAACTCGCTCCCAGCCCAACTCCCTACCGGCCCAACTCGCTCCCGGCCCATCTCGCTCTTGGCCAACTCGCTCCCGACCCAACTCGCTCCCGGCCCATCTTTTTTTCTTTTTATCCCTTATATACTTTCTTATATACTCTTCTATCTTTCTTATAGGCTTAGGCTTAGGCTTAGGTTTAGGCTTAGGCTTAGGCTTAGGCTTAGGTTTAGGCTTAGGCTTAGGCTTAGGTTTAGGCTTAGGCAAATAACATATAAACAATCTTTAAATTTTGATAATTAAGAAATTGTAGATATCAAAATTGTCAAAAATTGCTGTGGGTTTTCATTTTTAAGTTTTAAATCAATTATACACTAGGTATAAGAAAGTAAGAAAAGTATATAAGAAAGTATATAAGGGATGAAAATAAAAAAAGATGGGCCGGGAGCGAGTTGGGTCAGGAGTGAGTTGGTCTGGGAGCGAGTTAAGCTGCGAGTGAGCTGCGCCGGGAGCGAGTTGGGCCGAGGGCAAGTTGGGCCAGGAGCGAGATGAGCCGGGAGCGAGTTGGGTCAGGAGCGAGTTGGGCTGGGAGCGAGTTGGGTCGTAGCGAGTTGGGCTGGGAGCGAGTCGGGCTGGGAGCGAGTCGGCGGAGCAGTCGTGGGCAACCCGGCTGCAACAGTTGTTTATTGGATTGAAAAATGCCCTGTTAAGTAATTACCCAAATCACGAGAATCTGACGTTACTTTATAAACAAATACTCAGGTTAACTTGAATCTATATGCTTGATAATGTGACGTCAGATTCTCGTGATTTGAATGGTTTAATTAGGGGGCATTTTTTATTCAAACGAACAACTGCTGCAGCCACGTTGGATTTACCTCTAGTTTTGTTATAATGTGGACTTATTTCGGACTATAGGAAATATAGGTCTCTGGTTTGTGCAGTTTCTCACTGAGTAAAAAACATGTACCATTATGAAAGTTATTTGTTTATAGGGTGAAATAATTCAAAACTTAGTTTCCTACAGTCTGATGCAATAACAATGAAATATTTATACTCACAGCAATTTTTTTAAAATGTATTTTTATTTTTTAAAATGTAACTATATACAAAATATAATAAAATGTTATTTTTTTTACAAATATAAAATAAAAACACTAAATCTTTAACAGGTTTTTCGTTTGCTCAAAATCCTTATGAAAAGAAAAAATTTTTTGAGTTTAAAAGGAACACCAAATTTTGTAGATAATCTAGTATTGGTTGATTATTAGTTTAAAATCTAATTAGTTTGTTTTTGCAAATAAACTACAAAATAACTTTTTTTCGCGAAACTGGTAATTTCCAATAAAAACTTTAAGAAAAACAGAAAACAAGTTAAAAAAGCAAATTTTCAAATTTTTAAATTTCCACTATATTTTTGCTATACATCGAGTGAAAAGACCTAACCTAATATTACTCTGAAAGCACGTGTCTAATCCATGAAATTCCGTGAAGAATTTTTTTGCTAAAAAAGCTGAGGGAAAAAAGCATTCTTTTATAAATGATATAAAAAACAAATGTAAAACAAATTATGGATTTTTTGAAACGAAATTTTTAATGTCCTTTTATTTATGTTTTACGATGCTCTTCACGTAAAAAAATACCAATTTAACTCGAAAACCATATTCCTTTTTGTTATTTTTTGATGACTTAACTTTTCATGGAAGCTTATTATAATTTAGCAAGATCGCGGTTACCTGTATGAAAAAAGGTCCTTTATGAAAATTTATGGATAAAATAAGTTTAATTATGTAATTTTTGTATTAATTTTTTTATAATTTTATTGCAATAAAAAAGAAAACTTTTGATTTTCAAATTTAGCACATCCCCCGGATGGTATCTTTATTATAATCAAAAATATATAAAACAAGAGAATCGGGTTGTGCGGGTAATCTTAAATCGGGTTGTGCGCTCCGTAACTTCCAAAAACTGCTCTACCTTTTGTCTCTTTATCAAGTTTCGGCAAAATGTCATATAATATTAAAAATACAATAAAATGCTGGCTTTTTTACATATTTTATATTCCCTTAACAGTTTGTTTCAGGTTATTTTATTGCAAAAAACAATCCCAAACAGTAAATTAAATTGTTAGAATATTGTTTATGTATTTTTTGTGATCCATGTGACAATTTTTATATAGCGAAAACATGGCGTTCATGCTCCATCCGCCTGTGTGAGAAGACACAAAAAGCAGGTTTTAGTTTTAGTTTTTCTTAGTATTTAATTTGGCATTCGCTAGGAATTTTCATAACTTATTTTTTTATAAAAGCTTGTTTCATAAAAAAAGCTATATTTTTTATTACAAAGTCGGACTTTGATTAAAATTTAAATCAGCTATTTTTTCATGATTCAATGGTGTACGCATGTTTTTTAGGGCAGTAGTGAGCTGGCTATGGATATTTTTATATGACCGCCTAAAGCTTTATATAAACTTTGTTTGTTAGTAAAGTGTCCAAACGTATTATTGTTGCAATAAGTAACAACTTATGTATTATTTTCTTTATTGTTTTATCAGAGCTAGAAATAACTTAAATTGTTTACACTCATATTTTTCTAGCTTTTTATAAATCGAATTCAATATTTTAATCTGGAAATAGTTATTTTTTTGATTCCACTGTTTTTGTTTTTTTTTGAATATTAAAAGTTTATATTGTAGCTTTTGTTTAGTTACCTAATAAAAACATGTTTTATTCCGTGTTGAAACGTCACTGTTTTATCAATAAAGATTTTATTCTGTTATAGTTTGCTAAAAGCTATGCTAATTGCTGAAAACATCCGAGAACCTGAAATGTTACAATATTAAATATCCAAATTTTTGCGTTTACGCTGTATTTGATCTAGAAGTCACTGAAACATGGTGAAACAATAAATTCCACGTCAATGGAAATAGAATAGTTTTTCTATTTTACAATTATTTTTTGCTTTAAAAACTTAATTTTTAATAATTAAATTTTCAATTCTTCTTTTTTGCAAAAGTTTTTTATTCATAACGATTTGTTAATTATAAAGATAATTAGGGTGCCAACCAATTTATTTACTTCTTAGCCATTGTTGTAAGTTTAATAATCATTCATAATAACGATTTTTATAAACTTAAAATTTTTTTAATTTTAAAAAATCACAAAATAACAAAAGTCTCTTGTAATGTAGATTTCACTGGTTTCAGAAAAATACTTTAGACCAAAATGTCTAACCCGCCCCTTTTAAAAAATTAACTTACTGTAGCGTGGGACTTTTTCGTCTATTGGTGTTGAAAAAGGATCCTCTAAATATAAAAAACTATTAAAAAAGGCATAAAAACATGCTATTCAAATAAAAATCAAATATAAATACAAGTCAAAATAATAATAATAACTAAAAATTGTGCCAAAAAAACAGTATGAAAATATTGAAAAAATAAACAAAAGCATCAAACGGTTTTAGGCTATGCTTGGCTTATAGCGCTGGGTTTGTTAAGAAGAAAGCAGATCTTGAGGTTTCTCCGCCAGTTGTTAGTGACTTTTAGAAAAACTATAGGCAAATACTAATCTAGCTACACTCTATAATTTCAGTATTGACTCAACTATTTAACAATAAAACCATTCAAAATTTTTAACAAAAGCGGTTTAATAATAAACATCAAAACCCATATTATCCCATTAAGACGGCTCTTGAACCTGCCTCCAGAAGATTGGAGACTGCAGTAAAACTGCCTCGGAGGCAGCATGTAGGCAGCTAACCCTGCCTCTTTTGTTGAAGCATATACAGGTTAGGAGGCAGGTAGGAGGCAGCTAAAACTGCCTCCAAGGCAGGTAAGAGGCAGGGTAGAGGCGGGTAGGAGACAGTAATCTTTCTAATGGAGGCAGGTAGGAGGCAAGTCAAAGCCGTTTTCCAATTCAGGCACCCCATTTTTACCGGGTTAAAACCCAAACTAATGTCTGCATTCTGATTTTTGCTGTCAGTCAGATATAATTTAACTAAAGTGGTAAAACGTAACAACAAACATAAGCTTTAAAAAATAAAAGAGATTAAAAAACGGAACTTGTTGTGGTCGGGAACAAAAAGGTAATTAAACAAAGATCTGTTTTAAAATAGTATTTTGATTAGTACCAGTTCATGGTACAGCCATGGTTTTTGATGGACATCGGGTTTTAATTAAGCTGTGGGTTGATCGCAACGGCTTAGTTTTTTATGGATCAAGTCCGTTTACTGTCAATGGGTTATATGGTTTTTGACCATGACCACAGATAGCTAGAATAAGTCCCACTCCCACCAGGTGGTTTTCCTATTTACCTCCACTCTATTTTCGGAACCACTGTGGCACTACGCCTCTAAAGAGTCAAACAAATATCATTCTCACGGGCATTTTTTGAGCCGTTACTCACATGGACTCATTCACTTAATTTTTTTTCTTTAATTTTGTGGTAAAATGTTTTGAGAAGCTTTAAATAAAAATTTTGATAAATTTATATTTTTATGAACGTATAATCAACAAAAGGATGAGTTTTAATTTTCTACACTACTGGTTGATATAAAATAGCTCTTGGTTTTCTTTAAGTATGGTTGTTTTTTAATATAAATGTTTATGTAATGTGTTTTTATCAAGTATTTAAATTTATTTAGAATTATTTTAAGCTTTGCCCATGTCATAGTAGACCCAGCCCTCCCAGTTTTTTAAAATATTTGCAGGCAACTCTCTGAGTTTTTAAGCAGAGTCATATTCAGTAGTCAGTGACCCTAAAAGCAAAGTTGAGTTGTCAAAGAATCCTCCTTGCTACAAACCATTAAATTTTCACTAAAAACACTAAAAAACCTTAAAACACTAAAAACTTTTCCAACTGCGGATCCGGTTTAGCGCTACATTACCAAGAAAGGTAAAAAAACTGATAAAGACTTGTATGTAGCATTTGATTGTTTTGGCACAACTGTAATGTGCAAAGTAGATTTCACATAAAAAAAATTTTTGAACCATGTTGTTTTAATAAAATACCACAACCGCTTCTATTCAAAGCCTAATAAAAAGATTTTCCGATTGTGCTCAAAGAGGAAATGTTTAGAAAACAAATCTTCCTAATACACAAAAAATTGCACGGTAAAAAAATAACAATTTTTTACGATTTAAACTTAAAACCATGAAACAATTTTTTTCTGTTTGATAAACCATAATAAAACACAATGTTTTTTTTTAGGTAGATACAACCATGTAAATTACAATTTTTTAAAAAATATGTTTAGTACACAAGGTTATAGTTATGTTACAAAACTTCAAGAAACAATCATTACTTATTATGTTGGCAAGGCACGATCTGTAAGCAATTTGAGCTTTTCGAATTCCTTCATGGTAATGTGATAAGTCTTTTGTTGATAATAAATCTAAAAAACAAATTTTTATTTACTAAATTTTTTACAAGTTCTCGCAGCTTATCACTTGATTATATTCAAATACTTCTTCTTAGATTTATTCGATCAGTAACATAAACCTTATTTGCAGGAAAAAAACCGGAATTTTTTCACCAAAAACACATAGTTTCAGAAAAAAATTTCAGGCAAACTTAATTTTGATTTTGGGCGAATCATTTAATACCAAAAAAGTATTTTGCGTCAAAACAGAATATTATTCAACATTTTGAATATTTTTTCATTAAAATGATCAAATTAACGTATTAAATGAAAGTAAAAAATTTCCGCTTTTTTCGATTAATTTTTGTAAATTAAACCCGTTCTTGTGCCCCAATTACCACTCTAAAACCTTTGTACCATCGTGATAAAACTTTCGATTCATGGTGTTGCTATCTTTGTCTAACTATTGTGGTGCGTAAACTTTACCACAGTAAACTCTACATATCACCTAGTTCGCACCAAAATGGTACCTAATACACTGTATTTTTAAATAAAGTTTTTATATTACTACTGTATAGTTGTATACATTTCGAAAATTAGGTTACTAGGTAACTGTTTTTACCTATTTATTTTTGGCTAAATTGACATCGTTATTTTATATCTAGTTTTAAACTTTTAAACCTATTTATGTATAGTCCATACAAAAAATGATGCGGACTGGCGACAAAACTGGAACTTTGAATATGTGCGGGACATATATGGAAGCATAGCTTAGACTCTTGGCTATCTTTTGAAAAAGTTAGAAAAAAATGTTTTTCAAATTATGTCATAACTACAGCCGATGCGGTGAAAAAAACCTCGGTCCTAAAAAAAACAAAACTTTTTTATTAGTACGAGATAAAAAGAAACGCCGCTTGGATGCCTGTTAAAACATATTTTTCTGAGTTTCTCTAAAAGTTCAAGCGAAATCGGCGAGCTCAAATTTTTTTCATAATGTGTTAAATGCGCGCGGTTTTCACGATTTTGCGCCAATTTTGAACGCGCTGACACTGTTGGAATTATAATTTTATTTTTGCTTCCTGCTAAAAGTGTGTACTATATTGATCATATTGTTATATATTAAATGTCTGCCAATTATTTTCTAGACACAATAAAAATTTTTTGGGTATGGACCCCCAAAATTTTTTTGGAGTTCAAAAAATAACTTTTTTGTTTTTGATGTTTTGTTTAATAAACTGCCAAAATGTTCTTAGTTACCACAAGCAATCTTTTAAGCATTCTTTTGAGCAAAAAAACCCATTATTGAGCTTAAAATAAGCCTATGAACTTTGGGTTTGGCCAATTTGGCATTTTTGCTGATTTTAATTGGTTAATGCATGCTACAAGACGTGTGCAGAATAAAAGTTTTGACAAAAACACCAACTAAACCAGTTAAATTGCTATGGTTTGTTCTAACTTTATAATATAAATAGTTGTTTTTGGTAAAATTACTTGGCAAAGCTGTAACACATTTCTATTAAAAATTTAAAATTTCATGTAAAAGACCGTTAAAAAATTATTACGACTTCGTTTTTTATTGTTTCATGCTGCTTTGTAGTGTAACTATACCACTATTTTGCTTGGGTATTTTTTTGGCTTTTTTATAAATGTTGCTATGCGTTTCACTGCAATTTACTTTTAAATTTGTGTGCAACTTTCCTATATTGCATCTTGGTAATTTAGGCCGCGGCCGCTGTTGGAATTCCACTTGCCTCCCAAGAATTTTTTCAATTCCTGTGTTCCCTCCGCAGCGTTCAGTTATTTTACGCGCGAAGTAAAAATTCAATATGTAATTCTTCCCGCATTCACAGGCCTCCTGTTGTGTGTCTCCGGCATTTCATCTTTCACTTCCGGTTCTCCTCTCTAACCTCCCCCCCCCCCCCCGTCGCCCCTCTTCATAGTCACAGTCTGGGCGAACAACTTATATCGCCCCTGAGCATTTCCAAAACAGATTTTGTTATACAAAAGATTACATTTTAAAAAACATTACAAACTTTTGCACAAAACGTTACATGCATGTCTATATATAAATAGACATAATGTTGGGTGTTTGTGTGTGTGTGTGTGTGTGTGTGTCTGGGTGTCTGTGTGTGTGTGGAGAGAGAGAGAGAGAGAGAGAGAGAGAGAGAGAGAGAGAGAGAGAGAGAGAGAGAGAGAGAGAGAGAGAGAGAGAGAGAGAGAGAGAGAGAGAGAGAGAGAGAGAGAGAGAGAGAGAGAGAGAGAGAGAGAGAGAGAGAGAGAGAGAGAGAGAGAGAGAGAGAGAGAGAGAGAGAGAGAGAGAGAGAGAGAGAGTCTGTCTGTGTGGTTCCTCAACTCCTTTGAGCCACCCAACGGATTAAGGTGAATGAGGTATCGTTGGAAAGCTTAACCCCAGGGAATGTCGTAAAGGGGTTGAAATTTTGAAACAACTTACATGGACATATTTATACTGGTAAACGTTTTTTTTCATTAAAGAAAGCAATTACCTTGCCCACCAACCACAAAAAGGGTTGGGCTAAATGAGATATTATTGCAAAGCTTACGGTCCAGAGAATGTCATAAAGAGGTTAAAATTTAGAAAAAAATTTGCATGGACATCTTTAGCCTGGACAAAACATTTTCAACAAAAAGGGAAACCTATGGAGTTTGTAAATTAAATTTTTTTTCTCTGAATTGGCCCAAACTTAATTGGAAAAGTAATTAGGCAATGTAAACAAATATCATGATTTTTGGTAGGATTAACATGGACATTTTAATGCTGGACAACTTTTTTCAACTAAAAAGAGGAACGACCTTCCTCCCCCAACCAGCAAAAAGATTGGGCTAAATGAGATATCATTGTAAAGCTTACAGACAGGGGAATGTCATAAATGGGTTGAAATAAAAAAAATTGCATGGACATCTTTTGGTTGGACACACATTTTCACAAAAACAGGGCCCTATGGACTTTGAAAGTTGAAAAAAAATTGATCTTCAAATTGGCTCAAACTTATTGGTAAGAGTAATGTGCCAATTGAAAGCCAGAATATCATGTTTTTTGGAAAAATTAACATGGACATTTTTATGATGGACAAGGTTTTTTGACTAAAAGGGGCAACAAACTTTTCCTAAACCACAAAAAGGATTGGGCTAAATGAGATATAATTGCAAACTTTACAATCTGGAGAAATGTCATAAATGGGTTGAAATTTAAAAAAAATAACATGGACATCTTTATACTGGACAACATATTATTACCAAAGAAAGGTTGGGAAAACTTCATAAAATAACTGCCGTCCTTTGGTGTTTTTACCAAAAAAATACCGGTTGTTTTGTACAGGAAAAGCTATATTTTGACAACTACTGTACCAATCTTAACGATAAGCTATCAAATTAAATGTGCAACGTAGGTGTTTTTGTTGAGTGCATAATTAGTAATGTAAATCTTCATCCCCCTTGAGCAATCTTTCACATACAGAATTGTCATTTTTGGGGGATCATAATTCATGAACCACTGGAGATATTTTTTAAAGAAATTTTGTGGGCTATCATGGGCGTAGCCAGGATTTGGGAAAGGGGGGTCCAACCCTGAACAAAATTTCCAATAGGAGGGGTTTAGGGGGGGTCCGAATTCTAAACGTTATAAAAGGGCTAAAAAAAATTTTCCACGCTTCGCGCGAAGTGTTTATTGCCTTGTTTATGTCACATACTTCATTATTTTCCTATTATTCAATAAAAATAAATTTTTTACAAACAATTTGATACCTTAAAATTTTCGATTTAAAAAAAAATCTAAAAGTAAAAACTCAAAAACATAAAAATGAACAGATTGAATTACAGCTGAGCAATGCAAAGTGCGAGAAAATGTTTTTAAAATTACTTTTCACGTTTAAATTTTTAATACCACTATATGACAATCTAAAAGGGGTCTAGCGTGGTGGTATTAAGATTACTAAACAAAGTAACACAAATTTAGAAGTGGAGA